>JANBPO010003457.1:0-30130 GCA_024336825.1 Amorphophallus titanum | reverse complement strand
GATCCTTCAGCATCTACAAGTTCCGCACGATGCGGGTGATGGAAGACGGCGAACAGATTACTCAGGCGCGCCAGAGGGATCCTCGCATCACGCCCCTAGGGGCGTTCCTGCGCAAGACCAGCATGGACGAACTACCTCAGCTGATCAACGTGCTGAAAGGTGAGATGTCGCTGGTTGGTCCCCGCCCTCACGCCGTCGCCCACGATCGCGAGTTCCAGGAACGGATCCCGTCCTATTCCCGCCGGTTCGCGATGAAGCCCGGCATCACCGGCCTGGCCCAGGTGCGCGGCTTCCGCGGCGAGACCCTGACCAACGAGAGCCTGGAAGGCCGCCTGACCTGCGACCTCGAGTACATCGACAACTGGAGCCTGATGGCCGACATCCGCCTGCTGGTGGCCACGCTCAAGGTGCCGCTGGACAAGCGGGCGTACTGACCGGGGGCACACCAATCATGACCACTCGCGTACTGGCGATTTCCTCGGCCGGAGGGCACTGGGAGCAGTTGATGCTGATCCGGGCGGGCCTCGACGAATGCGAGGTGATCTACGCCGTGACCAATCTGGCGGTGGCCGAGCGGTCGGGCGTGCCAGCCATAGCCATTCCGGACTTCAACGCCAAGTCGCCGTTCAAGACGGCGCTGGGGAGCCTGAGGATCGCGGCCCTGGTGATGCGTGTGAAGCCGCACGTGGTGGTGTCCACCGGGGCGGCTCCGGGCCTAGTGGCTGCCGTGGTCGCCAAGCTGATCGGCGCCAAGGCGGTCTGGATCGACAGCATCGCCAACGCCCACAGGCTTTCGCTTTCCGGACGGCTGGCCCGCCGCGTGGCGGACCTGTGGCTGACCCAATGGCGGCATCTGGCCACCGAAGACGGTCCCCATTACGGCGGAGCTGTGCTGTGATCCTTGCCACCGTTGGCACCCAGTTGCCGTTTCCGCGCCTGATCCAGGCGCTCGACCAGCTGGCGCCGCGCCTCGGCGAGGAGGTGATCGCCCAGACCGGGAAGCCCGATCCGAACCTGCGCCACGTGGTCCAGCACGACAACCTGCCCCCGCGGCAGTTCGACGAGCTGTTCAAGACGGCGAGGACGGTCGTCGCCCACGCCGGCATCGGCACAGTGCTGGCGGCCAGGAAGTACCGCAAGCCGCTGATCCTGTTCCCGCGCCGGGCCGCGTTCGGCGAGCATCGCAACGACCACCAGATGGCGACGGCCGAACAGCTGGCCGGGCGCACGGGCATCCACGTGGCCTGGACGGCCGAGGAGCTGGAGGCCGAAGCCCGGACGATCGCCGCCCGGATGCGCGCCCGCGCCCAGGCCGATCGCGATGCTGGCCTGGAGCAGATCAGCGACGAGACCGCGGCCCTGAACCTGGCGGACCGTGATCGTGTCAGCGACCTGATGCGTCAGGCCGAGGAGCTGCGCAAGCCGCCGCCGGTGGTGAAGCGCGAGCCGAAGGACCCGGACTGGTTCGAGGACATGAGCGAGGAGCAGCGCGTGACGGCGCGGCGGTTCCCGAAAACCGAGAGCACCCGCGCCATTCGCAAGCCTAGCGAGAGCCTGCACGTTTCGGCGCAGTCGTTTTTCGTGGGACTACCCACTTTCAAAAAAAATGAAAAATGGCCTTGCAGGTCACCATGCATTTTTTTTCCTTTCCTCACCTTGGGAATCCACCCAATTTTCTTCTTCTTTTTTTTTGAAGGAAGGTAGGCCCATACCAAAAGTGAATCTTGTTTTTGACCCTTGGCCATTGCGGATGCAGGAGGGAGTGTGTGACTGTCCTGTTTTCAGTAAACGGGGTTTGCAAGAGGTGGTTATCCATATAAAATGCATGGAGATGAAGAGGGTTGGTCAAAATGAATTTAAAGGCATGGGTTTTCTCACTTTTTTATTTTTAATATATGCTTTAAGTTGCTACTGTGTTGGGTACTTTTAGGTTCCATCCAGTAGGAGCACTCAAGTTGGTCAAACATAGGTTAACCAAATGATTTCTTTCCAGGATTCTTCTTTAGTCACGGACTGACTACTTGTAAAAGAAAAAGATTTAACTGCTTGTCGAACCTGTGATTGCTTTGACTGAATAGTTCTTTCGTGGCCAACATGCATCATGGTTAACTTTAAGTTTTCATTCCTTATTCTAATTCTCTGTTTCTAGGTTTTCTTATTTGAATGTTGAACTCCATTGGCAGGATTGCGCTGGATGACAACCATAATTCTGTCGTTCTGACTTGTGCAAAGGTTATTCAATGCGTACTATGCTGTGATGTAAACGAGAACTACTTTGGCATTTATGAGGTAGAACTCATGCTTTCTGCTGTCTCTAGCTCTTTCAAAGCATTAGTTATGCTTCCCTCTATCTCTAACTCTTTCAAAGCATTTCTTCATAAAGTTTGAATTAAAAAATTCCAACTGAAAGAAAATTCTTTTCAACTGATTTACATCTTCACTTTCAGAAATATCTGATTTATATCTTCATTTTCAGAAATTGTGTATCTATGGGAAGGATGTTTACACTGCACCTGTATTTCGTAGTAGACCAGAAATCAATTCTGGTTATCTTCGTGGGGGATTCTGGAAGTACAGTGCAAAACCTTCAAATATACATCCTTTCACTGATGAGTACGTGGATGCTGAAAATGCAGAAAAACACACAATCCAGGATGATGTTGCTGTAGCCGGACAAGATGTTGCTGCAGGTCTAGTTAGGATGGGTATACTTCCAAGAATCTGCTATCTTTTGGAGGTGGGTATTTTATATCTAGTTACTCTTCAATGTTCAGACTGTACTATTTTTCCTCTATCTTGATGCCTGTTCTGAACTGCAGAATGGTGTCATTTGTGGATGCTTTGTAAATAGTAATTTGTGATGGGTTTCGCATTTTGAGAACCCCAAATTCAAGGATCATAGTTATGTATCTGTTGCACCCACTTATTTTCTCGAAATAATCGAGAAAAGGGAATGAGTCCCATGAAGGCTAGAAAACGGCACAAAGCCGAGACCGCTCCGATATCCGAGTCAAATATAGGTCCCGGGTGTTCCGCCGTAGTGACGGCATAAAGCAACGAGGTCTCGTAGCAAGCGGACGATCATAAGGATATTCCATGGTACTTACGGAGTGGTCACACGAGGAGCGCAAGCAATCCGACAAGAGCTGTGCCAGGAACGAAACATCGACCAGGCTCACGAAAGGAACGACATGCCCGCATTCAAGATCGACCCGGACACGATCCTGGAGATGCGCACGATCCAGGACGAGGAGCCGTGCATGATCTACACCTTCCTGGACTTCGACGAGGAGGTGGAGGACGAGATCGAGTTCAACTTCGTCTGGACCGGCCTCATCGAGGACCCGGTGCAGGTCTTCACCAGGGAGAAGGGCAAGCCCAAGTGGTTCTTCAAGGTCTCCGAGGCGGACATCAGGCCGCTCACTGCCGAAGACCTGCTCAAGGAGTTCCAGCTGGTCTGCAACAAGTGGATCGCCATCACGCTGCCCACCCTGCGCGGTGTGCACAACGCTGGGCTGGAGATCTGGTGACCTACGAACGCAAGCCCGCCAAGGTGCGGCCCAACATGGACAACCTGTCCTTCTGGGGTGCGGCCCTGGACTTCATCGAGGAGACCAGGTTCGACCAGGACCTGATCATCGACGTGGTCCGGCACCCCACCGAGTCCTACCGGGACCCCAAGTCCATGGAGGTCGGGTACAACATCTACCGGTTCCGGCGCGGTGACATCACCGTGGTTGTCGGTTTCCGGGACATGGAGAACCCGAAGATCATCTACATCTACCTGCACGACCCCGAGGAGCACCGCAAGACCGCCAAGGGGTCGCGTACGGGAGCGGGGTCTGGGTCCAAGACCCCGACCACGATGAACGGCCTGCAGACCTGGCTACGCAACCAGGGCTGCGTGCTGAGCTGGGAGCACAAGTCCGGTGTCATGACGGTCACCTGGCGCGGCATCTACGTCGGCAACCTCCACAGCACTCCCAGCGGCGGGAACCGGTCGCTGAAGAACATGTACCACCGGCTGAGCCGAAACCTGCAGCGGGTCAAGACCGAGGAGTCGCTGCGCCAGGACATCGACATAAGAGAACGAAGGAGCAAGGAGTGAGCGCACCGGATCACCCCGGCAACTACGTACCGCTGTACAAGCAGCTGTACACCGAAGGGGTGCACAAGCAGCACGTCAGGCTCGCTGGCGACATGCGAGCGCTGATCACCAAGAAGGCGGCGGAGGTCAGCGAGGAGCCCTCCCCGCTGCTGCAGGAGCTGTACGACACCTTGGAGAAGGTCGCCAACGGTGGGCGAGAGCCACAGGAGCGCGAGTGGCTCAACAAGGACGACCCGCGCTACACCGGGTACTTCGACAAGGACACCGAGCCCATCTCCATCGACGAGTGGTCCGATCTCCAGAGGGAGCGCGACGGCTACCGACGCGTGGCCTGGCACGAGTTCGAGACCAAGGACGGCGAGACCATCAAGATCTCCACTGTCTGGCTGGGCATCGACTACTCCTGGGGCGAGGGTCGGCCGTTGATCTTCGAGTCGATGATCTTCGGCGGCAAGGGGAACGACCGCTGCGACCGCTACACCACGCTCAACGAGGCTCAGTTCGGGCACTCCCAGCTCGTGGAGTGGGTCCGGCAGCACGAGGAGCTGACATGAAGCTCCTCAACTCAACCGAGGTCGCCCGGATGTTTGGGGTGGACTCCAAGACGGTCATCAAGTGGGCGAAGGAAGGCCAGTCAGGTTGTTTCTTTTCTTTGTTTGTGCGTGTGTGAGGCTCATCCTTGTGTGTATGTGTGTGTTGCGCTGGGCTTCCAGCGTGTGTGTGTGTGGATCTCTTTTGGCCAAAGAGTAGAAGCCTCACCAAGTTGGTGAGGGCTGGATGTAGGATTGCTAGGTAGTAGCCGAACCACCTTAAAAAGGCTCTATGTTGTGGCGTGAATTCTCCATATCTTCTATCCCCCTTCACATGCGTTGCATTTGATTACGTGTTTTCATAGCTCCTCATTGCTAACATACCCTATGCCAGCTTGCATTGTGTTGCTTAGTATCGCTGTACTACCATTCTTCCATTATTCTCTTTAAGTGGTCAAAAATTGAGTATCAGATCTATTCACCCCCCCTCTAGATCCTCTCGTGCCATCCAACAAGTTAGGTACCTATTGTATGACTTTGCTCACATAGTAAATAGGGAGCTGGGTCCTGTTGTCTTCTCTAATTAAGATTGAGCTGATGGAACACTCGTTAATTGCTAGGTATAAAAATAATGTTTCCTCGAAATCGAGCTTGAAAGCACAGGGACTGACCCAAGATATGCCTTGAGATCCTAGAAGGTGTCTAGTACTCATCATCCCACTCGAACCTTCCCTTCTTATAGAGGATGGTGAAGAAATTAAGGTAGGCTTTGTTCGGCCGACCTGTTGAGGAATTGGTCGAGAGCAGCTATCCAGATGTTGAGGCGCTGAACGCCCTTGACCGAGTAAGGTGCTCCATGTTGAGGATGGCCTAATCAATCTTCCATGCATTGGCCTAGATACAATTATGTTATGATTTGCTCCAATGTTAATCTTTATGATCTTTTTCTATCTTTGGTTCAATTTGTAGGTTACAACAACTTTGATGGCAGATAATTAAAGTAATGTGCATTCCTTCTGATGGCTCATAGCTATAAATCAGCACCATTGCTGGGTTACTACGAATTTTATTTCTATGGTTATCATTGCTATGGCAAGTTAATTACTTTTATATAGAAAGATATGACTTCAGTGATATTTTCCATATCTTCGCAGTACATTCCTGAAGGATCCTCACGACCCCACGATATAAATCCTCACAACATCCCATCATTTCCTAGCAAAATTTATTGTTCTTGAATTTTTTTTGGTGATATGGGTATTCGCATTCTCATATTGACCAATACATATGAAATTGGGAAGGGAGATTACAAGGATTGCAGTTCCAACAACTTTAGTTCTGGCAGTTGATCCTTTCGCTTCACTAGTTGACACAACAGTCATAGGCCAATAGGTTTAGCCATCTGGAACTTCATTTTCCTTTATTTTTGTTGACTTTCATGCCTGAGATAGGAAACTTTATTTAAATAGTTATTTTCAATATGTATTTTAAGACTACTTACCGAGAGAATTACGAGAGAAGTATAGAGAGATGAGAAAAGATTCGTATATGATTTTTCTTGATTTAGAGAAGGTGTATGATCGAGTACTGAGAGAATTGATTTTGTGTATATTAAGAAAGAAAGGAATCTCTCAAAGATATGTTGATTTGATTAAGGATATGTACGGCGATACTATTATTAGTGTTACGTCCAGTATCACAAGGGCGAAAACTGGTCGGAGGTAGAACTGACTGACCGCCTGGCGAAGCTGAAGCGCCAGCAGAGCGAGCTGGCCGAGCCCTCGCGCCGCGCCGTGGTCGAGGCCTGCCGCGCGCGCAACATCCCGCTCGCGAGCCATGACGACGCAGTGCCGGAACATATCGAGGAGGCGGTAGCGAACGGCGTCACCATCGCCGAATTTCCCTTGAACATCGAGGTCGCGAGGCTCGCCCGCCGGAACGGCATGCGGACGGTGATGGGCGCGCCCAATGTCGTGCGCGGCCAGTCCCATTCGGGCAATATGTCGGCGGCCGATTGCGCTGCGGCCGGGGCGCTGGACGGGCTTTCCTCCGATTACGTGCCGGCCTCGCTCGTCATGGCCGCTTTCCTGCTGTCGAAACGGCTGGCGCTCGCCCTCAACGAGACGGTCGCCATGGTCTCTGCCAATATCGCGGACATGATCGGCCTCCACGATCGCGGCCGGATCGCCGCAGGGCTGCGGGCCGATCTCGTGCGCGTGCGGGATCTCGGCGATCAGCCGGTCGTCCGCCAGGTCTGGCGCGGCGGCGAGCGGGTCGCCTGAGCGATGGCGGCCTATCGATATGCCGTCTATGCCGTGCCGGAACCGGGCCATCCGCTGGAGGCGGCTGCGGCGGCCTGGCTCGGCCGGGACGCGCGGGGCGGAGCGGACGGGGAGGGCGCGCCTTTCGCCGACCTGCTGGGCGACGCGCGGCGCTACGGCTTTCACGGCACGATGAAAGCGCCGTTTCGCCTGGCGGCAGGACGCGACGAGATCGTATTCCTGGCCGCCGCGGCCTATCTGATCGAGCCGCCCTTGCCGGTGGCGCTCGCCGTTTCGGACGATCTCGGCTTTCCGGCCCTGCGGCCGGTCGAGCCGATGCCGGCGCTCGATCGACTGGCGGCGAGCTGCGTATGCGATCTCGACGGTTTCCGCAGCCCGCCGACGCCCGAGGACCTGGCGCACCGGCTATCGGCGCCGCTGACCTCGGTCCAGAAGACGCTGCTGGCCGCATGGGGCTATCCCTATGTGCTGGAGGAATTCCGCTTCCATATGACGCTCGGCGCCCGCGCCGCCGATCAGGGCGTGGAGCGGCGCCTGGCCGACGCCGCACCCCAAGCCAAGCACAGGGCCTTCGAGACCACCGCCCAGCAGATCGCCATGTTCTCCGGCGTGCCGCACGAGGTGCAGGTCGCCTCGCTGGAAGACACCCTGAAGGACCTGCAGGACGACCCCGGCCAGTCTCGGCGCCTGATCGACGGCTGGCTGAAGGGCGACCTGGGCGTGATCGACAAGGAAGGCGTGCAGGATCTGAAGAATACCAGCCCCGTGATCTTCAAGGTGCTGCTGACCGACCGCAACGCCGCCTGGGAAAAGGTGCTGCTGAAGCGCCTGCAGACTCCGGCCCGGCGCGGCAGGCCCGCGAACCTGGTGGTGATCGTCGGCGTCGGCCATCTGGTCGGCCCCGGCGGCCTGCCGGAGTTGCTGAGGAAGCGCGGAATCCGCGTGGATGGGCCTTAAGTCTTGAAGACGCATCCGCGCTATCGCTACTACCTCTGTTTATCTTGAATAAAATTGGTGGTGTATTCCATCATTTTTGGGGGGAAAAAAACCTCAAAGTTCATTGCTAGCATACAACTAGAGCAATGTAATAATTGAAAAGGTGATTGATATAGCCATCAACATATTGCTTAAATATGATACAACATGATAAAGAAATACTCCAAATAATTGACTAATATGACACTTGAGCACAGCTCTATAACAGGATAGATGAAGGAAAAAGATTTCTGCAAAGGCACTTGAAATTTGTACAAATGAGAAGAGCTGCAGGCCAATAGAAAACCAAATGTGCATGGAACTTATTGATTTAGATTAGCTATGCTAACTATGATTCAACTGCAGCATGTCCCACAGCTACCAATCTTCCACTTACCGTAAAGGTCCTTAGCCAAGTGTTCACCATTTTGATCCTGAACAAAGATTCTTTGGTGTCATATTTAAAAAAATATATATTTAATGCCACTAGTTCTGCCATTCCTTGCCTCAAAAAATCTAAATTATTAAGGCATTATCAAAGATTCAACACTACCACTCTCGATCCAGATAAACTTAATATCACGTAAAAGGCACAGGAAAAAAAACCCATCTTAGGTCCCTAACTAATAATCCCACCTCATGTGGACAAAACCGCCCTTTTCGTGGATATTAAGCTTGTTTTTATAGGTCCAAGCCAGCAACACTCAGTCAACAAGCTCTCCTCCTGTCCTGTTGCTGAGATATTTTCTCCATCAATCAGATCAGCTGTCTACAAGTGTTAATTCTGTATGTTAATAAAGATCGGGATGAAATCTGTCTGTCAAAGAGACAAGGGGCACCAATCACTCCTCTCAAATGCAGATCTGCCTCATCTCAATGAAAGAAAAGACATCTTTAATACACTGACTAACAGGGCTCTCTGAATCACAACCATGAAAGAACAGCATATCAAAGCTGGAAATGACCGTCCATTGAGAAAGGAAGAGGTTCATCGGCACAAGTCATCAAAGCTCATAAAAATCATGGAAAGAGTAGTTTGCTCAAAGGGTCAAAGATAGTGTGCATTTTCTAACTCAGACAAAAACTTAGGATAAAGATATTCTTGGCTCTTAAGAAAAGCCATCCGTGCTAAGACTTTCTCTCTCTAGACTTTTCTAGAGAAAGAAACTCTAGGTTTTCCGAGCAGAGTGGGGTAGGTAATGCAGAAGGGAGGTGACCCGGTGGGGGCCGCTGGAGGGAACAGAGCCTCACATCGGAAGTGTTTCCGGTGTGGGCTTCTGGGCACCTTCGTAGGGATTGCTCTAGCCCGGAGAGGGGAAATTGGGAAGTTGAAGCCGGTGAGGTGCAAAGGTTTCAGCATATGTATGCTGAGGTTCTCAAAAGTGCCCCAACGGGCAGTAGTGAGGAGGAGTCAGACTTTTCATGTTCATACCCATAAGAAGGTTGCATGCATGGTCTATATTCACTATAACCAAACAATGAGATAGACAAGTCTTGCATCCCTCTTTGGATCTCTCTTGGAGTGTTTGGTTGGCTTGATTGGAATCCAGTATCAGCATAAGAATCTTGAGGAAGAGAAGAGGAACTGGTCCAACTCTTGGCTATATACGCTTGTGCTGATTAGGGTTCACTAAATTTCTCACTTAATTCGCACAACCCTTTTACACTTGTTTTCTGTAACTCTTGGCTTAAAAAGATTTGCTCCCAATCACTACGATGCTTGTTCAGTTACCATATGCATATATAAACCTCTCAAAGCATTGGTTCCGTTACATATAACCTAGTGATCGTTAGACACAGCCAGGTATTCATTTAGATGCATCCAATTGTACTATTCACTAGAGAGAGCTTTATATTATTCCTGGAGCATGTAGTTGTTTGTTAAAGAGATCTTTCTGTCATCGAGAATTATGATGCTTTTTTTGTGTAAAAAGATAGCAGCAGATTCATCCTAGTATAGTCTCTTTGACTTCGTGTATTTCTTGGAGAATATAAAGAGATCTTCCTTACGACATTATTTCTACAGCAGAGACTTTTCTAAAGATACTTCTTTTTCCTAGAACTGTCATATTGCAGAAGGTATTTGTTTACTCTATAAAGTCAAATAATACTGCATAAAATATTCCATTCTTTCTGCTGGTTTCGATACGTATATGTACTACTATTCCCGTTAATGTCTTTCCTATATGCTTCTTCCTGAAATAGACTACGAAGACTGACCTTTCTAGGTCTTCAGACAAGTGTATATCATAAAAATGAAAATAGAGATAACATGTTTGTTTATATGCTACATGGCTAGCATTAAATGGTTGCATAGTTACATTTAATGCATTTTAATTTCGAATTTCATTGTGATAGTCACTAGACAATTCGCCATAGTAGATTAAGTAGTGTATTTCATTTATATCAGTGACTAAGTGATATTTAATAATATTGATGTTGAACTGCAGCTATCATAATCAAAGGAATATATATCGATGATAGTTTTTTAAAGATTGGTGGGGACACGACTGGCCACCCACTCCCAGGCGGTGACCACCGTACGCCATGACAACTCAGCTTGTCACCCGCCACATTTTGAGTATTTTGCTCTATTATTTTTCATTTCATTTTTCCTTTCTTCAGTGGCTATTAGGGCCTAAGTAACTAAGTTCATAGATTTGAGTCATTAGTCTCTTACTCTCACCCCCTAGGGCTAGCATGGTCTTTATGTAAAGGGGGGAGGGTATTAAGGTCATTTGTAGCTCATACGTGATTTATAGAATTTTAGTTATATGTAAAGGGGGGAGGGTATTCAAATGTGTAATATATGTTGCCACTCAGCCGTCCTAAGTGTAATATACGTAACGCCTGATACTAGTACATATCGGGTGGTACTACGAACTATGCTCATGACCCTAGCATCGTCAACCAAAGTTTTCTTTATCACTGATGTCACATCACCACTAACCCTAATGCCTACTCCCCCCTTTCCCTCCTCCGCTTGCAAGCAGACCCTAACTGACTGTAATGTCCCCGGGTCTTGAATCGTGTTTCTGCGCGTTGCAGATCATGTCCGTATTGGTTTCAAAATTTAATATTAAAGTTTCATAAACCTAAACGGTATTTATGAGAGTTATTTCGGGTCCGTGATAGCGCGTCGAGCAGTCTTATTTTTTTTTGAGAATTTTTCTTGGTCAAATGGATAGAAGCGATCATTGACTGACCGCTACCATCTGGTAGCAGTCCTTCCTTGACTGCGGTCTGCCCTCGGTGTGCAAGTTAATCGCTGTTGATTTTGTGAATTTTCTGTTGAATATCCAGCATGATTCTAACCTAGAAAGACATGTAATAGCTAGGGTTATGAAAGAACGTTAAGAGATCTAAGTTTATGCACATCTTGCCCCTTGGATTATCATTATTTATCATGTTTTGATCTTGCCAACAAGTAGAGTAAAATGCAGTTTGACCTACTCTTAATTGATAAGTCTTGTACTACATCATTGTTATTGATTTAAAATTGCTAGGCTTGCTTGAGGGTCACGCCACTCCGGTGGTATTGGCTCAACATTCACTCTATTTTTCATGTTTTTTACACACTTCAATCTTGTGATGGTTGGTACTCTCCACTGGATACTCCTTCCATTGGACTAGTACCTCTACTATGAGGCCTTAGCAAGTCTCCGCGAGCCTAGGATTCTCACTAGGACGCCGAGTAGGTTGTACCCTAAAAGCCTGTACCCAAACGATTCAACCAGATTTTATTTTTAGGCAGTCCATGTGTGAATGTTCTACCTAGTCTTGCCAGAACGCGGCCTTACCCAAACCGCTACTAGCCAATAGTGGTCAGGCCATGATTGCATTTGTCTTCTAGTTCTGGCCTGTGAGCCAGGGTTGTCTAGTCGCCTGGGCCTTGTTCCAGGTCGACTCTATCATGTTTAGGTCGACCTATGTCACCTCAATTGACTAGGGTTATGTAGACTAAGCTCTATTAAAGCCCAGCCATGACCCAGGTCTACTGAGGACCTTGATTAAGTCGACTGAGCTTCATGTTTTACTCAGCCTGGTAGCGGTCCCCCTTGGATTGTCTCCATGTAGTAGCAGTACCCTTGAGACCGCTTTTCCCTACCTACATGCACCGACCCTTGCACAGCTGCGTCGACGCAGACCCTCCTAGTAGCGGTTCGATCTAGACCGCTTCATTCTAGTAGTGGCTCCGACATGACCGTGTCTTCATCAAGTGTTCTAAAATTTTGATTTTTCATGAATTTTTACATGTTAACCTAATATAGCCATGTCAAGCTATAGTCCCTTGAGATTTTGACCTCGTTAGGTCTATTTATTCACTTTAAAGTCATTTTTGTTAAATGACTTTCCGTTGATTATTGAGCCATGGTTGAACACCTAAAGAAATCCATCTTCCTACGCATCTTATCTTGGCTACATTGCTTGACCTTGGAACTCTTGGCCAATAAATATTGTGGATGTCTAGATTTTGTGAGATCTCTGATCCAACCTTCATTGCCAACGCACCATAGGGGCCCGGTCTGGTCCTGGGGAGAGCACCTGAAAAGTGCTAGTTCCCATGGGAGTTTTAATGACATGAGGAGGTATTGCTCCAAAGTACTAGCTAGCGTGTGAGTCTACGACATTTCACATTCTCGTGAACTTTCAGGTACATGCTTGAATGCGTGAAGTGCTTGCTTGACATGACAAGACTTGGCTCGAATTGATAAATGGACATTCACATGAATGTCCTAGTTACTTGCTCTCGATATCTCTGCTTGCAATATCTCAATTCCGTGTATATGTCGATTATCATTCTACTTACACTGTAACACCCATCCCTCCGAGTTTTGATGATAACAAAGTTCGTTTGTGTTGGACTAATTATTGTCTTCAAGTGGATTTGCAGCAACATGTCAATCTATCAGAATTTGTCTAAGCGTAAACACATATGAAAGTCACGTTTCAATGATTTATTTAATTATATCTTATGATCTTTCAAGATGAGTGTTGATGAAAATTGATTGTGGTAACTAAACTCTTCGCAACTAGCCCAGGATTACATTTTTTGGATGAGTATGGAAAGAGTTATGAGTGTTCGAAGTGGGTGTTCTCAGACAGACGTGGTTCTCAGGGGGTGTCGACACTTCTGCTCAGAAGACCCAAATAGAACTCTCGCGAAAAGGTTCTGGAATGGTGTCGATACTGTGCCGAAGTAACTAACTCCGATCTGGGCGGATCTATCCGTAATTTTTGCGATCCTAGATGGTTTCTATTGCTGAATCTTGGTCATTCCTTGGCTAGAACTCTTCCTAAACCTCCCCAATCAAGCCCTAAGGCATGCTTACCATATATGTTTACTTTTGAGCGAAATCAAAAAGAGGTGAGCAGAAAAATCTGTGCAAGGCGACTGTTGCGACCGGAGTGCTCTACTTTGAAGTTTTTCAAGCCGTGACGCCTCCGGTGAGCAAGAACAAGAAGAACAACTTGAGAGGAACTGCATCAACGATTCTTCATCAGATTTACTTTCTCTCCTTGTTCTAAATCTGTGTTTTGTGACTTTTATTGTGTGAAAAAAGTGAGTGTGTTCTTGTGCACTCTACTCTAAGGGTGTGATTTGTGCTTGTGCACGTGTGTGTGGTTGAAAGGTGTGTCAACACCTTGATGTATGGCGTGTGTGTGTCTTACTAGTACTTCTAGTAGTGGATACTCAAGTGACCTCGGGAAGAGGACGTAGGTCAGCACTGTTGTATCAAACCTCTATAAAAATCACCGTGTCTACTTGTGTGATTAACTCCTTTTCTACTTGCTTTAAAGATTTTGCATGAACCAAAAAATTGTTAACACCCAATTCATCCCCCTTTTGAGTGTGTAGCTCTGAACCTTTCACCAGTCACTCAGATCTCAGTTTGCTCTCGCACATTTCTACTTGCTCGATTCTGCACTATAAATTGAAGTGTTCAAGACAAGTCTCATTATCATTTGAAATTTTACCTCATCTCTGGAACACTTTGGGCAACTCTGGTGTCTGTGCACTTGAGAGCAAATAATGAACCATGTCTAATTCCTCTGTCTTTTTACTTTAATCTTTCCATGGTTACACAGTAATAGACCGTCCTTTGCTACGTCTCCCATTTTCGTTCTTTTAGTTATGTATAACTTTCTCTCTCTCTCCTTGCTATGTGTTACTTTTGTTGTGTGTAAATCACGCACATGCATATGTGCCTCGAGACACTCTCTCTCTATCTTACCTATATATCTTGCATGCGTTTAAATGCACAAAGCTAAAGCCACCAGAAAAATTGAAATTAGTCCAAGTCCCAGACAGCCCCACCGTATTTACAGGATAAAAATAAAGTTCGCAACTAATTGCGAGTAAAAGCGATGTTTCGCTGTACTTACGGAGCATTCGAGTTAGGAGCAAAAGTAAATCTTCGAAGTATGGAGTCTCCTCCGACAAGGAACAACGTGAAAGAAGTCACAAAGACAAAGCACTCTGGAGTGTCATCCTTTCCTTCAAGTGGCAAAGGCACAAGTAAAAACTCAAAAACAATAAAGAATGGGGGGCCCTTTCATCGGGCCGCCCCCTCTCCCAGCCTCCCCAGGCCACTTTGGACCAGGTGGACCCTCAAAGGGTCCCACCGAGTCCTGGTGGAGCTCCTGTGGCCTCCACTCGGTCGGGGTGGGACTTCTGGCCCCCACCTAGTTCGAGTGGGGCCTATGCGTCATCCACCTTGTCCAGGTGGGGTCTTTTTTGCTTCTACTCGGTCCAGGTGGACTTCTAATGGTCTACACTCGGTCCGAGGTTGCCCATTCCCAAATCCAACCCTATCAATATCCCCCTAGTGATTCCAAAAGAAAAAAAAAACAAGACATGAGCAAGAGGCAAAACGAGGACGAACAAGGAGCAACTTATCGTGCTTGGAGATCTCCTCCTTTGGCTTTCGGCTTCCTAGTGAGAGTATGTTACAAAAACTCCCTTACAATGACACTAGGTAAATTCGCCTCTTAAGTCATCAAAATGTCTTGGAAGTTCTATGGAGAATGTCTTGTAATTGCATAAAATCTTTGGAGCTCCTTAAAAACCCATGGACTTGTGCAATTGCAGAAATGTCCCGCGAATTATGGAAGCTATGTAATTTAGTTGATTGAGCCTTTGTAAAATCATATAAATTTGTTATCGAGAGTGGTCACTAACCCTCGCCCCCATCAGTCGACTGTGCTATCTTTGGCTTGGGCCTCACGCCTTTGCCAAGTTCGTTGGCTGCCACATTTCATCAAGCCGACACTCACCTTATTCTATTTTGCCCCCAGCATTTGGTAAGGTCTCACTATTCTATCTTTCGGTTTGGCCATCATGGCCGAAGCCCGCTATCATATGTTCTCTTCACCTTATCCCTCGACTCACGTAGCCCGCTTTCGATATGTTTTGACTCGTATACTCTAGTATCTCAATATCCTACTACCTATATGGCCCACTAGTTGGTATCTCCTAGCTTAAGTCATTTTTGGTCAAAGCCCACTGCCACAGTTGTCCATTGACCAATCTTTTGACTTGGGTCATTCCAACCTAAGTTCGCTACCAGATGTTTTAAAAAAATAATAGAAAATTAAAAAAAACTTCTACCTCTTGGCTCAACCATTGGGGCCAGAGCCCACTATCATGTGTCTTTGTTACCTTCCCTCTCAGCTTAGACACTACGGCAAAAGCCCACTATCAATGTTTCTACCACCTCGTTTCTTGGCTTAGCCACGCCGACCAAAGCCCGCTTCCATATACGCTGGGTATTCCACATCTCGGTTAAGCCATTTTGGCCAAACCCCACTTTCACATATACCAACCATCCTATCTCCTGAGTTAGCCATTCAGGCTATAGCTTGATGTGATATGCTTCTACCATGTTATCTCTCGGCTTGACCGTTCTGGCCAATGCTTGCTACCATATAATCCCGCTATCTTGATCCCCGGCTCAACCATTACGGCCAAAACCTACTACCCTATGTTTCTATCATTCTGCTCCTTGGCCTGGCCATCCTATTGGCCTTTTACAGCCTGCTTCCAATATTCCTTTGGCTCCATAGCCTGTCCCCCTAAATATCACTCGGCTTGATAGCCTTCTTTCCGCTAGTTGCTGACTTTATAGCCCGCTTTCTTAATATACATTGGCCTCTATCGCTTGCTTCCCGGTACTCGTTGACTTCTATAGCTTGCTCTCCCACTATCCTTGGCCCTCATAGCCTGCTCCCTCTACTCTCGACCTACAAAACCTGCTTCCCAGGATCCTTTGGCTTATCCAACTTACTACCTCAATTTCCTATGGCTCATATGCCTCGTTAACCCAATATCTTTTGCCTATACAGTCCGCTATCTAGCACCTTTCGACTTAGCCATTTCGGCCAAAGCCCATGATTAGGACTAATCCATCTGTCCCACCATGTTCTCCGATACCCTCCAACTTTATAACTTGCTTACGACATCCTTCGGCTTTATAGCCTACTGCCAATGTTCTTTAGCTGTTCCAGCCCACTTTTCTAACACCCTTTGGCATTATAAGCCTACTCCCCAACGCCTGTCGACTTTATATCTTCCTTCCCATATCCTTCGGCTTTATGATGCGGGATGAAATGAGACTCTGAAGTCCCACAATCAATGACACCCAAAGGGGGGGTGAATTGGGTGTTTACAAACTTTTAAGAATTCTTGGCCAATTTAAAGAAATGTGAACAATAACCATACTAAACTTTAAATCAATATGCAAGCTATCTCCTTGACACAACTCACTGCCCGGGGCCACCCTGTGCAGGGGGTCGACCCCTGTGCCAGGATGGTTCTGTCTGCTAAAAAAAGGGAGGACAAAAAGTGTGTAAAGTGTGCATCTGTGCAATGGCCATTATGTAAGAAGGTATTTTTGCAGGCATGATAATACGATTCATATTGGTTTCTCAATAGGGTTCACATCGATTTCTCATGAAAATAAGCATGCATGTTGCATGATCACTGAACTCCCAGGGGCCTTGAATTTACTTGCTCTTCTATTCATTATCCTAATGCATACATGGCGGGCATGCATGGCATTTTCCCCAATCATGCATCGAGTCAAGATTTCAAATAGGATCTTTATGAATTCTTCTCATTTGCGTGCTTACTTGTCATAATCCCCTCGGTATATCAAATGTCGAGTTGTGGAAGGCCGGATTATGTTCAGACAAAAACTCTCACTATGCGTGAGTAAGATGTTCCGCCTCGTATCGAGGATTTCCCGACATGAATACATGATCAAACTTTGCATGCCGAGCATAAGAATTTACAAAGTTGTGCCCTTGCACATTTTGAAGTCGTAGATTTCTTGATGCACATGAGCCATGCATTTATTCACGTCACGTTTTGGCCTCATGCCTTGTTTTCAGGTAGAAAGAGTGGTTTTGGGCTTTTGGTATGGGGCAAGTCGACTTGGCCAATCTCCAAGTCGACTTCCCCTTCCTCCCGCACGCTTTCTTCTCTCTAGCTGGGGTCCAAGTCAACTTGCCCACAAGGCAAGTCAACTTAACCTCCTTCCAGCATGCATCTTTCTTCTCTGTCCCAAGATCCAAGTTGACTTGCCCTTAGGGCAAGTCGACTTAACCTCCTTCCCGCATGCATCTTCAAATTCTCAAGTGCATTTGCATGATCTCATGACTGAATTTCAAAAAAAAAATCCTCAAGTGCATGTGCATGGCTCATGAACAAATTTCAAGCATGAACAACACCTCGTACGTATCTTGCATGCATGAACCCAAGAATCCCATTTGCACGTGTAAAATTTCAGAGAATGCACTTACATGCAAAAACCCAAAAGTGATGAATGAATGAAGATAAAAGATAAAACCCACCCTTAGCCACGCTGGTCAACCTGGCTCCCCGGGGCTTGGTCATGGTCCCCTCTGTCCCTTCTTTCATGCACACACCCCCATATGCATCCTGCATGATTTTGGCCCATGTGCAAGAAGAAACAAAAAAATGCATTCACTGGGTTCTTCATCAGATTGCACAAACCCTTTTCAACTGGCATGTGCTCCTCCTCATTTGCTTCCATGTTTTGAATTTGAACATGACTGGTATAAAAATCTCACGAACATGCACATTTGAATAACATGTGAATATTGTGAGCTCTTCCTCTTAAAATCGAACAAAAAACACAGAATTGCATTGGCTACTGGGTTCGGTTGACCGAATCCAACTTTCGGTCGACCGGCCTGCCATGAGGTCGACCTAATGAGCTGCTGGAGTCGACCCCTTTTCAACGGGCTCCATCTCTGGGAGGTTCGGTCGACCGAACTGATATTTCGATCGACCAAAGCACCCTATAAGCTGTAGAGCGCCGGCCGCGTGATCCCCAGGCGCCGGGCGATGTCGCCGAACCATTCGAGCGACACCCCCATGGTGTTCAGCTCTTCCACGGCGACGGCCAGGATGTCTTCTTCGCGGTTGACGGATCGGGCGGTCCTGGCCCGCATGGGTTCACTCGCTGGCGGAAAGGCCTGGGCCTGGGCGGCCGGACTAGGCCTTTGACGGCGCCCGGCGTCAATCGAAATTACGTTCGGGTGCGGCTTCGCGCCCTGCCCCCCGGTCGCCAGCCCGGCATGGGCGCAAGACCGAGAACCGAAACCGGGAACCTCGAAGTCCTGGGGCGCGAAGCGGGTCATGCTCTCGCCATGGCGCCCTGCAGCGCCCCCCGCGTCCAGGCGGCGACGCCGCCTATCTCAGCACGAAGCCCAGCCCAAGCAGCACGTCGCGCAAGGCGTGCCGCCCGGCCATCGACCGGGGACCGGCGGTGCGGTTCAGGGCCTGGGTGGTCCAGTCCTGTTCGGGCATCGCCTGGCGCTGCTGGAAGGCGCGGATGCGGGGGTTGTAGGCCTCGACAGCGGCAACCTGGGCGTTGCTCCAGGCATAGCGTTCGCGAAACAGCACCGCGTCCTGCGGCAGGCGCGGCTTGACCTCCAGCCCGGCGTCCGGATCGGGCCAGCCCACGGCCATGCCGACCACGGCCACGACGTGCGGCGGCAGGCCGAGTTCGGCGGCGACCTCCGCCGGCTTGTTGCGGATCGCCCCGACATAGACCGCGCCCAGGCCCAGGGCCTCGGCGGCGACGGTGGCGTTCTGGGCGGCGAGCGCCGTGTCGACGGCGCCCAGCAGGAAGCTTTCCACGTAGTCGAGCGCCTCGACAGCGCGCCCGTGATCGCGGGCGACGACGCGCAGCTTGTGCTGGTCCAGCAGCCAGACCAGGAACAGCGGCGCCTGGCGGATGAAGGCCTGATTTCCGGCCAGCCCGGAGAGCCGCGCCTTGCGCTCCGGATCGGTGACCGCCAGCACGCTCCAGGTCTGCAGGTTGGACGAGCTGGGCGCCGACTGGGCAGCCGCCGTCAGGGTCTCCGGGACGCCGGCCGGCAGAGCCTGGTCCAGGAAGCGGCGGACCGATCGGTGCGACAGGATCAGGTCCAGGGTCGGGCTCCACGCCGGCGGAGCGATACCCGCCTCGCCGGCGGCGACGCCGTAGCGATCGGCGAGCCGTCGCGCGGCGGTTTCGGACTGCGGCTCAATCCTGGCGTGGACGGTCATGCGATGGCTCCCTCGGCGCTTCGCCAGAACACATATCAATTCAATATGATATAAAGAAGCGGTCTTTTGCTCAAAGCCCGCTTAGTATTTCTCCGTCCAGGGCCGGTCATATCCCTTAAATCAAATCTTGTTGATATGATTTATGAGCGATAGGAAAGCCGGGGCGAGCGGCAGGCCCCCACCCCGCCGCACCCTTCCGTCCTCCAGCCAGCACAGGTCCGGCATGAGCCTTGATCCCGAAGTCCTCTGGTACATCCCCAACCAGGTCCAGCCCGGCCACCGCGGCGACATTATCGACCAGGCGCCGTCGAGCCTGGAGACGCTGACCAGCCATCGAGATCAAGCTGTGGCGCGGAACCGAAATCCTGGCGCAAGCGGACTGCACGACCGACCAGATCGACGTCGGCGTAACCGTCACGGCCAACTGTTTCAGCGCCGACGACTGGCCCAAGAACTACGACCGCGTGACAGTCAACGACACGTTCTAAAGGCCGCCCTTAGCGCGCGCCAGCAGCGCCTTGACCTTCTCCACCGACCGGCCACCCGTGTCGCCATGCCGCTCCGATTCGCCCTTCTTCTTCCACGGGCGCATCGGGTGCGGCTTCGGGCGCTTCACGCCGGCGGCGGCCTGCTGAAGGTCGAAGATGTCGGCGAGTAGAGCAGCCTCGCGGGAGATGGGGTAGTCCCAGCCCTCTAACGCGGCAGCGGTGGCCGCGTCGGGTTCACGGCGAAGGACACCGAGCAGCCGGATCGCCTCATCCCAACCCACATCGTCAGGGACGGCAGTCAGAGGTAGGCGGAGTCGCGCCCGGAAGTCGTACTCGATCGCTGCGCGGTGCTCCTCGATCAGGTCGAGGAGCCCGAGGATTCCCCCACGCTCACACCGGCCTGCCACGCCTCCATGAGGTCGTTAAGCGCAGCCGTGTCAAGATCATCGATCTTCGCGAGCTCGTCCGGGTGCGCCACCTCCTCAATGATGGAGAACGCGGCGTCTACCGGGTCGAGCTTGCGGTTCTTGCGGATGACTCCGGACTTGATGCGGTTCATCGGCGGCAGGCTGATGACCACGCCGTCGGGGCTGGTCCAGGTGAACTTGTCGTCACTCATGTGCGGCACCTCTCAGGTTGCGGCAAAGGGAACGAGCACCCCGCCCGGCGGTGCCGCGCCTCCGGGCGGGGTGGACTGTCAGGACTCGCCGTCAGCCAGGTCGGTCATCCAGGAGCGGAGGTTGTAGCCACCCGCGCCCTGGTCGCACGCGAACGTCACGGAGAACCCGATGACGCCCGTCGAGGTCAGGTTGACCTCACCGATCTCGATCACGGTGGCCTTGGGGGCGTAGATCCGCCAGTGCTCATCGCCGTCCAGAACGTCGATCGCCAGGGGGATCGGGGTCCGGGAGGCCGAAGCGACGTAGTCCCACTGGCCCTCGGTGCCGGTCTGGGTGATCTCCACCCCGAACACGGTCTCGATGACGTCGGGCTTGGTCTCAAGGAAGGTCACCGCGATGGTGGGCGACTCGTCAGAGGGGGTGCGGATCGTGCGCACGACCGCGCCGTTCTGCCAAGCCCGGATCGGCTCGGAGTTGTCGCCACCGGGGAACGAGAGGGTGACGCCATCCTCGTTGGCGTAACCGAGGTCCGACCACGATGTGAGCGCGGTCGCGGTGCCGGTCGGAGCGGAGAGGGCGCCGGTCAGATCGGCGTACACCGCGCCAGTCACGGCCACCCGTGCGTTGTCAGCATTCAAGCTCATTGGTGAGCCCGTCCTTTCAGGGGTTGGTGATGCGGTCTGCGGCGCGGTGCCGCGAACCCCGTGGCGCGGACCGGGGAGAGAGGGGGGCGCCGCTAGACCAGCGGCACGCCACGGACGTGGAACTCCACGACCATGAATCGCAAGAAGGCGCCCGACTCGTCACCAAGTCATGGTTAAAAGAAGAGAAGTTATGGCCTTCAACCCCAAAGGAAAGTTGGTTGAAAACTGGGTAGGACCTTATGTTGTCCACTGAGTCTATGAGGGTGGTGCATACATTCTTGTAGACCGCAAGGGGGTAGTTTAATTCTCCCCTCTCAATGAGAAACACCTAAAGTTGTAGCATGCAGCCTTGACGACATTCGAAGAATGACCAAAATGTAACTTGGTCTAGTGGCACTCCGCCCTCACCGAGCTCTCCAATATATACATACCCAGCTTAAACCAGTCCCGAGGCCATTGGCCTGCGATTGCAGAAACCTCCCCCTTAAATCGGCGTGGGCTAATTCGGTTCCCAAACTAGCGAGTCGGATTTGTCCCCCTCTCATATGTCAATAATTTTTTAGCCGTCTGAAATGGCGTCGGGCTAATCCGGCATTCCCTGTACCATGCCGGATTACCCTACCTCTTCTCATATCCCCATGCCAGATTAACATCCACTCACATTTCTGTTTACCCATCTATTGCCTTCCCACCCATAAAGTCGACTCTACGTCTAGGGAGTCGACTCCATGCCCCAATCTGCTTCCTTTTCAGCTGACAGTCTGTCTTTGCATTAAGCCAAACTCATGGTTGTTCTGTAAATGAGTAATAAGAATGGTGATGACTGCAGTAATAAATCTCTTTCAAGTTTGCTTTCTTTATGCATACTCGTGCATCTATATATATACATTTACAAATATGCACATTTATCATTATTGCGTGTTTGTCATTGTTCTGACCTCTTGGTATATCAAATGGTGATTTGTGAAAGTTCATATTAGGTCTGACTGAAAGCTCTCACTATGCGTGATGGTGGTCTTCGGACCTATGGTCTTCGCCATATACTGGGGTCAGGTTAATAAATATGATTATATTGCTTGTTTGGATGTATGTTTAGATCTTACATTGCGCAATATCATCCTTTTAATTTAAAAACGCTTATATACCTACTCAGCCGACGTCATTGGCCGAGGCAGTGTCTAGAACAAGGCTTGACTGCTCTGGTTCTGATTGCCCCTAGAGTGATGCTTCTGGAAGATCGGGGTGCCACAGGTGGTCCTGTGCTCTGTTGAGGGCGAGACTGGTGCCATTGCGAGCGCGGTCGGGCCTTCTTCGAGCAGGGACCAACAGCGCTAGTGGCAGATGTCAGACCCGATCGTGAAGGATGGAACACTGGTGGGTGGTCGACTCAGGATCAGGGAGACTGAGCTGGCACACCTGGGAAGAGAAATTCAGAACTCTTGAGGCCGAGGTCCAAAATTAGCTCCACGTCTTGAGGATGGGATAGGACTTGAAGGAGTAGCCCTCAGCCAAGTTTCACGCCCAGAGCTGCAAGGGAGTGGCCGTGGTTGAGCTTCTTCTGGGACTCTGGTTCTCTGCCTGAGTGATCCTGCACAGTCGGGGAAGAATCGCTCTCACGGACAACTCGGTGCTTAGACAAAGATAAAACCACCTCTCCTGGAAAGCTCTATGGATGAATTTTCAAGTGGTATAGGATTTGCCACCAAAAGTATTGGGGAAGGGTGGGAGACGATGTTGCTTCCCTGTTGCACATAATCTGCAGATTGCATTTATGTCAGCGAGTCTATTGCTGAATATAAATATGTGGAATATTGTTATTTCTAATCTTTTGATGCTAAGCAACAAGGAGCACCCGTGGAGAAACCCAAGGGACCACATGAGGCACTACAGCCAAAATTATAGGTACTATCATCCTTTGTCTCATTCAAATTTTTGTTCTTCATGTCTTTCCCTAAGTAGCTATTTATGAGCATGTCTTACTCCAATCCTTTACACCAAATTTGACACCAGTGCATGCATATGAGAAGGCCTATTTTCTGGTGTCGTGTGTGCTGCTGTAGGATAACTATCTGTAGTATATGACCTATGTAATTGAAGCTATGTATCTTATTCATAATGCTTCCTTCTTCCCCTTTTGTTTCTATTTAGCCCACTCACCAACTGGTGCGTTAAAGGTGCTTAGTTTATGCTCCTGCTGATGGTGAAGGTATTGCATCTCATACACCATTGCAGTTGTAGTTTTCTATCACACAAAATGCATCTGTCCCTTGTGGGAATTACTCAGTCTTTTCTCGTTTCTGTTACAGATGGAAGTAATGCTCCTCTAGAGGATTTGAACAATAGTGAGTGACTTGAAGGCTGATTTTAATTTTATTTGAGGTGAGTTTTTCATTCACTAGATTGGGTTGCTTATATATCTGGTTGCGATGAGCATCCTTCTATAGTTTCATGAATAAGCAATAGATGTTCTGTAAATTTGTTCATTTCTGGGGCTGACACTTGGCTACTAGTATGCCTTGTTCTTAGGACTTGGAAATGTATTTTCTCCTGGGAATGCCATATAAGCCAATATGCATCTCCATGCTTATTCAAAGGCCAACATTCTAAGCTTTAATATGCCTAAATAAATATCAAAATGGCCATCCTAGAGCCACAAAATCTTCTTCCTGTTTCAATAGGATGAGAGAATTTGGATGCTGAATATTGTGAGTGATAATTTTTCAACAGTAAGCGTAGGGACACTATTTTGTTTAACCTTGTAAGTGAGAGATGAATATCTAAGGCTAGAACTAGGCAAACATTGGGTGGTATGCCCCCTGTTGGATGTGCCCTACATCTGTTTTTGACCTTGACATGATTTGAAACTCACATTTGGATGCTTGCTGGGGAACAACTTTAACTCACTAATCTTGGCCCATAAATCACACTCGATTAATGCTTTTGCAATTGTGCCTAGTCACAATTGCAAAAACTTATCTGATCTCATCGATACCTGCTATTTCCATTTGGAAATGCTTCCATGCAATCCACACTAGGATTCTGTAAAAATCCAGATCATCAAAATCTTATATCAGGCCATGCGGGACTCCTACATTGAATTATTTTTAAGACAGTGTTTCCAAATAATTAGGCATTACTGACCCATATAGTGACTGGTGGTCACCCATACAAGTTTCAGATATGTTCCTAACATGATTCTGCATTCCTTTCGTTTAGAGAAAAAAAACCTACAACAATCATGAAAGTTCAGTCCAAAACCATAAACATCTCCATTGAAACTTGGAAGCTTGAAATTTTACTGTCTGTAATTGAAAATTATACTTCTGCTCGTTGCATCGCACTGGCCGCGCGTCAAAAAGACGCTAGGCTGGCAAGTGATGATGAGCATTTGTAAGGGGCGGCGTGGCTGAAGCGAAGTCCGACCCGTACGCCGTCCTGCGCTACGCGAATTACCGCTACTTTGTCCTGGGCCGCAGCTTTTTCACGCTGGCCATGCAGATGCAGACTATCGCGGTGAGTTGGGATATCTACCAGCGGCTGCACGTCAACTCGCGCGATGCGGCACTGGCGCTTGGCTTTATCGGCCTGGTGCAGGTTCTGCCGATGTTCTTGCTGGCATTGCCCGGTGGCCAGGCGGCGGATCGATTCGACCGGCGGAACATCCTGCGCTCGACCCAGCTTCTCTTTGCCGTCTGCGCGATGGCAATGCTGATCCTGTCGCGGACGCATGCGGCGGTGGGATATTACTATCTTGTGCTTGGCATCGCCGCCTGCGGACGCGCGTTTACGGCGCCAGCCATCACGTCGCTTTTTCCCACGCTGATACCACGCAAGATTCTGCCGAACGCGATGATGTGGAATAGCAGCATTTTCCAGACGACGGCGATGATCGGCCCGGCGCTGGGCGGCATCATCGTGGCCCGTTGGGGCCCGGCGACGTCGTATACGATCAACATTCTGTGCGCGAGCCTGGCCTTCGTCACGTTTTCGCTGACCGTTCCCGCCGCGGTTCGCGCGGAGAAACCGCCGATTACGTGGGAGTCGCTGCTAAGCGGCGTGCGCTTCGTCTTCAGCACGCGGCTGCTGCTTGGGCTGTTCTGCCTCGACCTTTTCGCGGTGCTGCTTGGCGGAGCGACGGCCTTGCTTCCGATTTTCGCCAGTGAAATCCTGCATGCCGGCCCCGAGGGCTACGGCCTGCTGCGCGCGGCGCCGTCGCTGGGAGCCATCATCATGGCCGTGATCACCACGCACTTGTCACCATGGCGCAAGGCGGGCCGCGTCATGCTGCTGGCGGTGGTTGGCTTTGGCGTGGCGACGATTGTCTTCGGGCTGTCGAAAATCTTTTGGGTTTCGCTGGTGGCGCTGGCCCTCACCGGCATGTGCGACAATGTCAGCGTGGTCGTGCGGCAGACGGTGATGCAGATGATCACGCCCGACGCCATGCGCGGGCGTGTTTCGTCGGTGACGTTTCTCTTCATCAGTTGCTCGAACGAGCTGGGCGAGCTTGAGTCGGGCGTGACCGCGAAGTGGTTCGGCGCCATCGAGTCGGTCGTCCTCGGCGGCCTCGGGACGGTCCTCGTTGTCGTGGGCGCGGCGCTGATTTTCCCCGAGATTGCCCGGCTCGGCCGCCTGCACGAACTCAAGCCCAGCGAGATCGCTCGGGCGACGGAGGAGGAGATCGAGGAATCCACGCAGGCCTAATGAGAGATTAATTCCGATCAAATTAGTTCGCTTCCGGTATATCGATGGGCCTAGAACTTTCCCATGGTTCCTCGCTTGCGACCGCATATCGACTTCGCGGGACGTACCAACCCCTGCCGCCTCACCCCATGAGCTGGCAATTCTTCTCCGCCCAAAGCCTCGGCGCCCAGCACGAGCAGCAGGATAGCCTCGGCGCATGGCCCAACGAGGACGGCACCATGGCCCTCATCGTCATGGCCGACGGCGCGGGCGGCCATCATGGCGGACAGCAAGCGGCGCAGGCCGCGGCGCAGATGGCGCAGTCGCTCTGGCAGCGCGAGCGTCCGTCGATGCGGGAAGCGCGGGATTTCCTCGAGATGACCAGCCGCGCGGCGCATGACGCCGTGTCGGCGCTGCCGCAGTCGCCGCGCACCACGTGGCTCGCGCTGATGGTGGGCGATTCTGAGGCGGCCTGGGCGCACTCGGGCGACAGCCGGCTCTACCACTACACCATGGGACGCCTCACCCAGCGGACGCATGACCATTCGCTGATCCAGATCCTCTACGAGAAGGGCCAGGTCGTTGAGAAGGAGACGCGCCGGCACCCGGTTCGCAGCGTCCTGCTCCAGTGCCTCGGCGGCCCTGAGTATCTTCCGGTCAGCCACGGCTCATCGAAGGTCGGCGGCGAGGACGTCTTCATCCTCTGCACCGACGGCGTCTGGTCCGCGCTCAGCGAGGCCTACCTGCTCAACCTCGCCCGGTGCGCGGCGCAGAACCGCCAGCGCGCGGCGGAGGAGGTCATCGTCCGGGCGGTCAAGTCCGGCGGGCCCGTGGCGGACAACGCGTCCCTCTGGATCGTCGGGCGCTAAATCGCCTGGAGAGCCTGCAAAAATAGGTGATATAGTATTGATAGGCTACTCGTGCAGGTGCGACTTCAGCGCGCGCGAGGCCAAGCGCGTCACGTAGACGGTCACCCCGATGGCGACGACGAGCCCCGCGCCCTGCAGCACATACTCGATCGGCCGATGCTCACGAATCTCCGGCCCGAGCCGCGCCAGGTTGCCCACGAGCGTGCCGATATAGACATACACCAGCGTCGCCGGCACAGCGCCGAGCTCCGTCGCCAGGAGAAAACGCCACGCGGACACGCTGGTCACGCCCAGCGAGTAATTGATCAGGCTGAACGGCATCACGGGCGACAGACGCGTCAGGAAAACCAGCTTCCAGTCGTTACGCTTCACCGCCTTCTCGATCGCGCGCATGCGCGGACTCGCCGCGATCTTGCGCGCCACCCACTCGCGCAGGAAATAGCGCGTGATCAGCAGACACAACACCGAGCCCAGCCCATTGCCGGTCAGCACCAGCACCGAGCCGCCCAGAAAACCGTACACCGCGCCGCCCGCAATCGTCAGCAGCGAGCCGGGAATGAACAGCAGGCAGCACAGCGCGTACAGCCCGATAAACATCGCCCAGCCCCACGCGCCGGAATCATGAATGAACCGCATCGCATCGACGACGTGATGCAGCCACCCGTGATGGTGCATGCGCCCCTACTGGTCGACCGTGCGTTCGCCGGTGAAGAATTCCTGCAGATCGCCCCCGATGCCCAGGAACGTGTGCTTCACGTCATTGCCGAATTTTTTCGCGTCGCCGACGACGCCGCCGCCGGAACCCGTGTTCGTGTTGTGGCTGCTGCCTGCCGCGCCCGCGGGCGAATACATGGCGAAGCTGCCGTTGGCGGAATTCGTGAAGACGAAGCCCCTGTTCTCGGCGCCTCGCATCAGCTCCACGCGCCAGCGCAGCGGGCCATCGGTGGAGTTGCGGCGCAGCAACGCGCGCGCGCCATCGTAGGCGATCCCCTGCTGCGCGGCGTAATTCTGCGCGTTCTGCAGCGCGGCCCCCTCGCCGCTCACGTGCGAGACGTTGAACGTAAGGTCGCGCTCGTAAACCACGCCACCCTGCGCGGCGTAGGTCTTCGTCACCTGCCCGTTCTCGACCCTCACCGCGCGGCCATGCGACGGCACGGAGGGATCGTAGAAAATCACCCACCAGCGATTGATCGAGGTCGCCGTGCCGACGCCGTAAACGGAGACCAGGCGATCACGCAGGCTCGCATCCACGCTTTGCGCCGCAACCTGGACGGCCTGCGTGGCGGAGCTGGAGATGGCGGCATCATTCGCCGGCGCGGACGGCGGGGCGGCATCCGCCGGAGGCGGCGCGGCCGGAGGATTGACGGGACCGGAAGTGTCTTGCGCCTGAAGCGGCTGAAAAAGGAACGCCGCAAGCGCGATGATGAAAAAGGCGACTAAGGTTTTCATGCCCTAACGTAACGGCGGTTTTTGAGCGGTGCAACTGCGGCGGTGGATTTGGAATAACCGAGTCTGTCGCGCGGGGCTAACGCGCCGTGGTAGCCCGCGCGCGCCGTCGCGCGGGTTGCGGTGATTGGCGCGGCCTCGGTTGGCAAGCGTTAATCAACGAGGCCGTCGCGGCGGCGCGCGACGGCTACCGGGGACAAGCGAGGCCATACGCGCAGCGGTGGCCCGCGCGCGCCGTTTCTTGTTCCCAGACTCTGTCTGGGAACACGATTGTCGGTGCGACTCTGTCGCTCGGGCTTTCGGTTGTGCGGCGAATGGGCGGCGGAACTAAACAATGACACCAAAAATAGGGTGATCCGACATCCAGGGGTGAATTCAATCGCCAAAGAACAAGGCCCCGTGAGCCTGTGCGTAGACCTACCAAAGAGCAAGTAGAGGTCTTCTGGATGACCGTTTCTATCAATTAGCTGTCTCCTAGAAGACCGCAACTATTGGGGTGGCCCTGTGATGGCCGCAAATAGTATGTGGCGACCTCAGAGGGGACTGCAACCACCTGACAGACCTAAGAACACCTAGAATAGTAGGAAAATGGGGAAAATGCTACCTAAACATGCACATACCCACACCCAACTCACAGGAAAGCATGAATAACGCGATGGACACTAGGTGTCTCACCGTGATCGCCAAAAAATCAAGGTTGTTGATGATTGTTCTACCCTGCCCCCAAACTAGTAAATATAATATGCACAAACATGAAAGTATGAACAAAGGAAGGGGTGATAAGAGATGGAAGAACTGACCGTGATCGTCACCAAGGGTTGACAACGCCAAAGAGATTAAGGAAATGATGTAACGGTGCCACGTACCTTGGAAAAGGATGAAGAAAAGGCACGACCGAAGGAGGCCGCTACAATGTGATCCCGCTTGACAAACAGGGTGCGGGGAACGATGTGGATCAGACCTCCTCTCCTTCCAGCTGGCTAGAGGAAGAGAGCCTCACGTTCTCTTTCTCTCCTGTAAAACAAAGCCAAGCAACAAGGGAAACTCATTAGAAACTATGCATGCAGTATCAAATCCCACAGTGATAAAATAGGGTGAGAAATTGAGGGAGAACGCACCGGGAGAGGTTTTTAACCCCTGTGGAAGGGACATAATAGTAGGTGTGTGTGTTGTGATGATAATGAAACAAATAGATTGAAAAATCACGTAGCACAACTAAGGGAAACAGAGATGCAAAACAGAGAAAAGTGCATGCAGAGTGTAGGAAATGCAGATTATAATGATTTTGGAAAAGAGGAAGATGAGAACTAAGAGGAGAAAGAGAGATAGAACGCCCTTGAGTGTGGAAAATGAAGCTAATACTTTCCTCTCCGGGATGGGGTCGAAGTAGAAGGTGGACAGCGTGACATGGCTTTGCCCCGAACTGTAGAAGAGCCCTCCCTCGCGCACTGTGAACTGGGCGATTTATATAGGTGTTGCAGAAAATCCAGGGTTTAAATTTGAGATAAACATCCAAAATAGAGATTTAGGTTGGTAAAACTCATGGATAATAGTGGGAATATATCCCCAAGGTGGATTAGAATCGATCTGGAGGGATAATCTTGCTGAAAATGGATCAAACGAGCAGTCTAAAGAGTCCTTGGGTGAAGAAATTGGAATTCAGGAGGTTCTAGATTCTCTGTTGAAGAAACGGTCTATCGCGGGGCTGCAACTCAAAGAAATGGTCATGGGAGGGCCGCCACTTCAATAGAAACGTGTTGGGTTCAGTGCGCCCCCTCGTTGTCTTTGACAATAGTTTTGATGATTCTAATATATTGTATCGTCATATATTTTGAAGTGAAGTTTACTCGTGATTATGGTATCATGTTGTGAAGAATATTTTGAGGTATTAATGCTTACATGTTGAT
>JANBPO010003448.1:0-28549 GCA_024336825.1 Amorphophallus titanum | reverse complement strand
GTCTACGAGTTCTTTTTGTAAGGCCCATTAGGGGATCACGGGGTTGTAAACAAGGTCTGGGCCTTATTTATTTATTGGTTTTAATTTATTTGGACTTTCTAGTCCTCTAATTTACCAGGGTTGCTACATTGCATGATATTCATGGCATTAAAATTTACTGTCGACTTTTTAATGTCCTTATGAGTCCATTTGTCCTCATCTTGGGGAAGGTCATAAGGACCCTTGTCCACAACCCCAAGGTTGGCAGTATCGGTCGAAATCGATATGCTTCGGCCAAAATGTATCGGTTTCGGTCGGTACAGAAATGAAACCGGGCCTGCTCACTGTAGTAGGTCTGAAACTTAAAAAAAATCTTTTTTAATGGTTTTGGACGAAACCGTATCGGTTTCGGCCGAAACTCACCTGTTTCTGTCCGAAACCAGACAGGTTCACTATATGTTTTTGACTTTTTTAATGTTTTGAATTAGTTTCGACCGAAATTGAAACTGAAATCGGTACGTTTCGGTTTCGGTTCTGGCCGAAACCGGTTACTGCCATCCTTGCACAACCCTCCAGATCTCATACTCTTGGGCTCTAAGAAAGACATGCATTCCGTTTTTTCAATACGAGTAGTTCGAGCCATTAAAGAATGAAGGACGGTGGATGTAGTGACCCTCAGGCATCATCCCCTTGTTGGCCATTGATCTGGATCTCTCAAGATCGTTAGATCTGTGAAAGATAGAGCCTTAGCTCTGATACCAATTGAAGTTTCGCGATTAATAACACTCAAGAGGGGGGGTGAATTGGGTGATTATCATTTGTAAAAAACTCTTACCCGATTTAACCGAATATGATGAAATGACAGTTTAGAATTCAGATCTGATATATTTTGGGTTAGATCTTGTATAATCTATCACACACAATAGTCCTTCGATACTAGGCGGAGGTCGAAATTTGAAGATTCTGCTCACCCATGGTGTTATCGTCTTGACAGGATTGGCCTTGTCAATTCAAACCCACCTTTCGATATACCAAAGGTCTATTATTGAAATGATCGATTAAGCTAGATCTGAATAACAAAACACGGAGGGAGTAACACGCGGATATGCTTACACAGAATGGGGGTAGAAGAAAAAGACCAAACCACACAAGAGATGATGATTTTTAGGTGGTTCGATTGCAGCACCTGCAACCTACGTCCACCTCTCACGATCCGTGAGGATTCACACACTATCTTGTAGAGATTACAAGATCGAATCACACACACACACTCGTATGGAGTTCAGAACTCCTACGATGATGCGAAAACACCAAGACGCACACACACGGATCTAAATAGATCCACACACACACTTTATTGTTCAAAGATTAAAGGAAAATACACACTTGAAGCACAAGACCATTTAGAGGAAGAAAAACGAAATAAAAACATCAGATCTAGGTTCCCCCTGAGTGAAAGATGCAGATCCAAGACTTGATGTTGCTTCTCCAGTTGATCACCACTTCTTTGGCTTCGGAATGATCTTGAGATGTTTGAATCTTGATGTAGAATGGCTGGACAGAGTACTGCTCACACAGTGCTTTTGGTTCTTGCAGCAGCTCAATCGCTTACTGAACTGTCTAGTCTTATTTCGCAAAGAACTTTTATAGTTCAATTTTAATTGGGTGAAATTTTTATAAGGGGATTCATTCAACCCCCCCTTCTAAATCTGAGCCTTGCACCCCATCCCTTGGTATCAATGCGTCCATATAGTCCATCAATGGTTTATAAAATGGTGATTTGTCAAAAGGACAGGTTAGGTCTATCTGGCTGCATCCATTATGCATGAGGACATACATCCGCCCAGTACCACGAGTCAATGTTGCATTTAGGCCATTTAGATAGGGGGAGCAATTGCATCTTTTAATTTGATCATGGATACATGGGTCATAGAATAACTTGCATATCACTTAAGTCAAAAATCACAAAAACATTAGTTGAAATACATGCATGGGCTTAGGGGGAGTAAGTGTAGAAATGCACTTCCTTGAAAATCCTTTGTCTGAATTAAAGGTCACTGCATCGAGACACCATCATCATAGTGTCGACACTTCAGTTCCACTAGCTGAAATCCTTATTCTGTGAATCACTTTTGGTGTCGACACATTGAGCTTCTGGTGTCGACAGATTGTGACTGGTCCATGTCAATTTTGTGTTTGTAAAACTCCATTGGTTCATCATTCAATTAACCACTTTCATATCTAGCATATCTCAATTTCATGAACTCAATGGACCAAGATTTTAATTGTTCATCTCAACTTCTTGAGAAGCCTTCTTAAAGATTCTCTGGGTCATTTCTGATTGCCACTCATTCTGGCTATTTTGATCACCTTCTTGAACTTCTAAAATTCTGATAGGTTCCAATCTGGATACCATGATCATAAAATAGAGTGCACTTCAATGTAAGAATCTTCTATTATATGATCCTATGTTCATCCAAATAATAGGCTGGCTCAGTTTTAATGACTACATTGAGTTTTGATGTAAATTGACTCTTCAAATCATCTGTGTTCAACATTTAATAGATCTTAACTAGTGTTTACATGTTGTGCCCTGAATGATTCTTTCTGAAATTTGCAAGTTCTAATCTCATGGCTATTTTGGTTGAGACATGAAAATCGAGTATTATTTTTTAACATCATGAAAGTCTGAAATTTCAAATAGCTAATTGTGACAGAGCAATGACACTAGATTACTGAGAAACCATGCCCCTTCTCCACGTAGAAAAGTGGGTTGTGTCCTGAGGTACCCTTGTTAACTCTATAGTAAATTAGAGTAACATTCAAGGCAGAGCAATGACAAGCTTGATGAGAAATATGTCCCCTCATCAATGAAATGAGGTCCGATATATCATGAGGTGACAATAATATCTCTGTTCAAAATTGAGGCATGACAGTCAGTCATACTAAGTACCTAGGGATACTAGCGTGTAAATAACTTGTATCCTCAAGATACAAGGTATGCACTGGACTTAATTGCTCATAAAAATCTTCTTGTGCTTAAAGAAAATTATGTGCCTGATAGTTAAAGATAAAAGAAAAATTGTTGAAACTCTAAACTTCCATAAGAACTTCATGCTTGTTTAACCTCAATACTAGTTTGTGTGACTCTCGAAGGAGTCATTGAAATTGAGTGAGTAAGACACAAGCCATGTCTTTCCAACATTTTGAAGCCCTATCAAGGACAACTCCATTTCTTGTTTGAAAAATAGGCTACAATTACATTAAAAATTTAAGATTAATCAATAGAATAATGCACCACTGGTATATCACCAAGTCTAACAAACAAAAATGCTAAGCCATATGATCCTCACATTGGATAAGACAGTGCAAAAAAAAGAAATCAGACTTCAATTATATGCCTATTAGGTACAATAGTGGTGTTCTTCCCAAAAACTCGGAGCTCATGAATGGCTGATCAGCAATACCAATCGCGTTAATTACAATAAAGCTCTCCCCTTTATCTGATCACACCACCATGTCCAATGGAATACATATGATATTCCCAAAACCTCCAATCTGATATATAATTTTTAAAACATTAGAATATGCTAGTTCCACATGGGGATGAGTCTCAAAACGTGTCTGACAGTTCTTCAGATGCAACTCATGCCCTAACTTTGGATGCTTGCAAGCCCAATTTACATGAGTCGCAAAAGAACATTCAGGTGGTCACTGTTCCCTCTAAATTTTGTCCCACTTTTGTAGATACCTTGGTTGATAAGCATGACATAGAAAATGGTGCTACTTCTATTTTGTCTAATCATCATGCTTCTATAGAGGAATGTAAATGTTACACTGCAAAGGTTATGAAAACCAATGGTCTTGTTCCCAGCGACAGATATGGTTTCTAGTTTGACTAATCTAGAATGTGATTTCAAGTCTATTTACAAGAACAGTCCCAATCAAGTTGCAAAAATTTGCATGAAGTGTCAATTGGATGTCAGTTCTGTCAACCTGATTCTCACCAGTGGGGGGGGTTGCATATTGCACTGAATTCTCAAAAAAAATGAAAATGGCTGCTGCTAAACATTGTTTACAGTAAAAGGTCCACTATAGCATTCCCCTGGATGTGGAGACTACTCCACTTGATCAGTGTTGTCTTTATACAGTCTAATGGAAGGTTGCAAATAATTCTGAGAAAGATTTTTGCACGACTAATTTTTCCATTTTTTGTTAAAGCATAGATGACTAAGATGATGCATGTCCACAAACTGGCAAACTGTATTTTTAGCTGCCCTGCCTCTGCTGATTAATCTTAAGGGTGCTAATGTTTTAACATCTATGATCACACTTTTTGAAGCAAGCTTCCAGGAATTATGCTATCCCCTAGCGATCGAGGTTCTGTTTTGAGAATTCAACACGGGAGAGTGTGTGTGGGAAATGGCTCCTGTCACCTGACTTAGAATTCAAACCTTTTGTTGCCCGTGAGAACTTGGGTAATGCTGGATGGTCTTTTTGAACTCTAACAAATTACAAGAGATCAAGATCTCGGGTAAGCTGCAGACTTCTTGTTGTTGTGGCCTTTGTATATTTGAGAGGTTAGTGTACATCGTGTAGAAGCAGTCTTTCAGACTTGGTTGTAAATAGTTTGGGAGATTACCATGCAAAATTTAAAACCATCATCCAATTTTGTCTGTAAGCATTTATTGTGAATTTGTTTTAAATTATATGCTTGGTTAGATTGTTTTAGCTATTGTGGTTAGTGATTCGTTGCTTTGTTTAAGAGAAAAAGCCTTTGTGCATACCCATGAAATGGCCAAAGCAGTAACGATGTTGCTCTAGATGAATCGGCTATGACTTGCCATGTAGTGTATGAAAAACCCAAGCTAAAAGGTCACCCTTAACAATCGGGGAAAAAAATTTGGACTCCCAATGCGGAGCTATTACCAGCCTAAGGATGCTGCAGAAGTGAACTCATCTTGACTAAACTAAGACTTCTTAAAGCCACTCAATTTTGTTGAGGAACTAGCATTATAACCATGTGCAGAAATAATGAAAGTAATAGAAATGATAGCATGTTCTTGCACAAAATAAAAGATACCTTGTAAATCTATAGCGTGGAAACCAGCGTCCTGAAGCGATCTTGATCACTGAGCTTGGAGCAACACGAGCTTCATATTCCTCGTTTGACAAGATAAAAGGGAGAGGATAGCAAAGGATTGGATTCCTTGACACAAAGGAGTGGTAGACACCAAACTAGATGGAGAAGGATAAAAGGAAGAGAGACGAGGGCTAGAACTCCCTCGCTAAGGCATAGAGGCCCTGATAACAAGGAACAAAATACAGAATAAACAAGGGTTAACTGAGATCAAGGCAGACTAAAGTCTCAAAAAAAGTAGAAAAAGGGCAAGGACCTTGAAAGGGTGAGACAGAATGAATGGAAAGATAACGAGGAGATTACTGCAAAGATATGGAAGAAGAGGAGTAATCATCTGACGTGGTCGGAGAAAGAGAATAATGGTCATCCGACATGGTTGGAGAAGGAGAATGATAGACATCCGACAAGGTCGGAGAGGAAGCAGAGGCAACACCTGGAAGTCCCAGGGGAGAAGAATCAGGTGGTGTCCCAAAATTGGGATGGAAGGATGACATAGGCCGAGGCCTGAAATTGCGAGAGTGAGAAGAGTCCAGAGAATCCAGATGAGAAGAAGAACAGGGGTTCATGGACCCCGGAAGAGAGAAGAAGATTACAGATGTGGGATTTGACGAAGGAAGATACACCACCCAAGGGTGAGGGCTGAGTAGATGAAATGATGAATGAAGAGAAGGAGAAGGAGAAGTAGTGGCCCCTCAAGTGCACAACATGCGGCCCTTGTACTTGCGCCGCCTCCTCTTCTTGGCCAAAATTTCTCGAACACGGATCTGCCTGGCACGAGCTCGAATCCTTGGGCTTCTTGTCTTGAAATACCTTCTTAAATAAGGTGCCCACCTAGCAGATGGTCTGGCCCAGTTATGAACATGCAACCTTGTCGGGCCGGTTGCCCCTAGATACTCGGTGCTAACAATATGCGGACATTCTTGGACAACTAACTCCTTAGAGTGATGACCATGTTTATCATCTAACTGAGGTTGATTAACGACCTATCACTGGTCGCTATTTGTTTAATTGACGCCCCTATATGGAGCGCTATTTATTAGAATGTTCGATTTGTCAATTAACGGGGACAGCGAGGTGGCCGTCTCCCGCAAATCCTCGGGGAAGTGCTCCTGCTGGGAGTTGAGGTTCACCCCCACGCCCAGCACCACGAAGTGCACGCGCTCGGGCTCGGCGGACAGCTCCGTGAGGATGCCCGCCACCTTGCGGGTGTTACAGGATGTCCATCAGGTTTCGGACTATGGCTTTCATCAAGCATGGGATGACAGACTTCTCGAACTCCTGACCGATCAGCTCAGAGGGAGGCAAATAAATCTTTTGTCTTTGCACTAGATAGGTTTTTTCCATTTTAGCCCAGCATGCATCATATAGGTCATTTTAGTCTCACTACCTCCAAAAAAATGCAAGCATGCATATCATCAGGGGAATCTGCAAGCCAAGTAGAGAACGTCACACTACTTTGAAAGCTCCATGGTCCCTTAGTCCCGCACCGATTTCCCATGTATTTCGATCTCGATAAACTCGTATGAATGAGTCTACATGATTCTACTCCGATTCAACTAGCTGAAATCATGCTTTGTGTGTGACCATTTTGAGTATTTTGAGATTCAACAGGTCATTGCTTCTCCTATCCTGATTTTTTTTACTTTTATTTTAGGACTTCTATCTCCTTGAGCTGGATTGTGTTCATCCCCTCATGTCCCGCAACGCTATGCTAGGGAGTCCCATGGACTGCAGATACAAGCCCTGTTAGATTAATTGTCCTTCCTTCCTCTTTCAATGACTTATCCTATTGCTCAATGCTCATACAATCCTGCATGAAGCTCAATTTCTACTCAAGAATTTCCTCGAGCAGGCTGTGTCAATTAGGCTTGTTTCTTTACCAAAACACCCATTTATCAGTTCGCCAGACTACCAAGAAAAATAGACATTCCTGAGAGACATTTGTCGATTCTTAGTTTTAGACATCCTACAGTTCCCCAGTTAGACCATTATATAAGTAACGCGGTTATTTTATTCGACGTTGTCGTCATTTTGTGCTTTTAAGCCCAACCCTAGCATACCCTATTATTGGGCCACCCTCACTCGCAGGGTCCAAAGGCCCATGGGCTGGGCAGCCAAACTACTGGTCACCCAGCATGCTAGAAGGCAAGGGTGATGGTCACCCTCATTCCCTTGGAAGGCCACTAGTCTGGCCGCCCAGGTCTATAGAAGGCAAGGGTGATGGCCGCCTACCTCTCCCCTAGAAGGCCACTAGTATGGACGCCCAGACCCTTAAAAGGCCACATCCATGGTTGCCTACTCCCTCATGGAATGCCAAGACCCTAACCGCCTTCATGTAACTACTGGTCAAAGAATGTCATCAATTCTCCCAGCACGTCTCGCATAACTCTCCCTCGTCGCCCATGTTCTATCCCACAATATCCACAGCTTCTAGAGTGAGCCTGGGACACAAAACCACTCTCTCGATCAAAAGGGGAGGAGGGGATGGAGAGGACTCTCGATCAGAAGGAGACAGGGGGGAGAACTCAGGAGGTTTGGGGAGAGAGGTTGCATGGAGTTTGGAGCTGAGACATCGGAGGTTGGTGAAACTCTAGAGCCGAAAGAAGGGTCGAAGCTTAGAGCAAGAGTCTAAAAGGCACGGGTACCTTTCATCGCCTACTCTGAATATCGCTTCTGGGTAGCCACCAGCTTGGCCACCCCTGGGTTTGATTCTTCACTTTCATTTGGTCTCTATTTTGTCTTTGCAACTCGAATTACCCCGTTTGCATCATAACGTATTAGAAATCGTCCACTCCGACTGGGTTGGGTCCTTCTCGACCAGTGCGACCCAATGTAGCTGGCAGGTCTGACTTGAATTTGGGTGTCCTGACTTGCTTCCCTGCAGCGGGGCCCACCGAAGGAAAATCGGAATACTTCAAAGGTCCATTGAAGAAATATTGGATCCACTGTCCTACACGGACTTTCAGTCTGTTACTTTTCTCTCGGGTATGGTAACCCTTGGAGGACCCTTTATTATATGCCAGGCAGATGGAGCGGTAAGCCTTCATCAGATAGTGATATGCAAAGCTAAAGGAGTACCAGCCTTCGCCATCGGATGCATCCTTCACTGAGTCTTCTAAACAAACCACTTCATAAGGCTTGCCGTTAGTAGGCAAGCTCGAAAGCTGGGACAAGCTGCAGAGGTCGAGAGAAGTCTCACCCTCCGCTGTGTAGAATGTATTGAATTGAGGAAAGAAGACCTCGAACATACCGCAGCACAGTCCCTTGGAGATGGGGTAGTGAAATCGTGAGGCATATACACTGTGATATACCCCAGCTCTAACCAGCAAAGGAGCATATTCCTTCAGTATAAATTCTGTGAATTCAACTGCTCCCACTCGGAAGAGATGGGCGTCTGTCACTTTCATGTCTGCAAACCACCCAGCAGCCAGTTGAAATTTGAATTGAATAGCCAGACAATTCAGAACGAATGGCTCATCCCTATAGCCCCATTTCATCGGCCCCAGAAATAGCCCGTAGCCAGGTTTCTCTCTGTTAACTCGGCCTGCTATGTTATCCCACCCGGCAGGGGTAAATTCAGAAGCTCTAGTCAGCATTTTCCTCTCTGGCTCCAGCTCTGATACACCAAGAACAGTGTCCCAGTCCCGCTGCTCCCCGGGAAGATAAATAGCTTTGCCTCGGTAAATTGAGCCTTCAGGTTGTCCCTCTCTACTAACATGGCTGCTTCTACTCCACCGGCCACCTAGGGATCCCTCATTCCGCCCACAGTGAAGGTCTGAATAAATGGCATCAGGTGGCAATCTTTCGAGAAATCTGGACGATAGTCGTCGCCTCGCTTGAAGCACGTTCCTTCTTCAGCAGAGTATACCTGAGCAGTCGAGACAGTATCTATCTCAGAATCAGAAGACTCGTCAACAACGGCAACCTTGCGGTACCCGAAGTCCAATTCATTAATGTTCAGCCAGTTCACTAATGCTCGGGACACATCAGGTTGAGTAGAAGAACTTGCACCAGCAGCTTCAGGAACAGCAGCACCAGAGCCAGCAGCAGTGTCCATTATAGTAGCTGTAGCCAAAAGAAGATGCAAAAATGAGCCCTCGAAGGGAATCAACAAATAAAGATAAGTTAAACATTTTTCAAAAATTTCGGCAGCATCTCCCCTTATTTAGGGTATGCCCAAGAATAAATAGGAAGTCATCCATCAAGAGGGAATGACCCCGTAAATAGATAAGGACATGGACCCAATGGCGAAGCACCTGAAGATGGAGTCGCTGAAGAAAGGAGGAAGAAGCAATCTTCTTCGTTGAGTCGCCGCTGTAGTCGACAGGTGAAGAGAGAGAAGGGTTCGGGTAAAATGACCCTAACTCTCTTTCTCAGCGCCTCAAATAGTGGAAGGGGAAGAAGGCTCTCGGCATGATGAATGGCGCGCTGAGAAGCCCCCCTCCGTGTGGCAGAAAGGCGTGCCGAGAACCCCCGTCCGGAAGAAAGGCATGCCGAGACCAGGGTGACGTCGAGAGGACCCCCGCGCCGAGAGTCTCTCTGGAAGAAAGCGTGCCGAGAACCCTGACGTGCCAAGACGAGAGTGCCGAGATGGTTGGCACCAAGATGAAATCAGTGAATTAAGAAGAAATGCTAATGTGGTGAAGCCATCAAGCCAGAAATGGAGAAAATCAACAGATCAAGCAGAAATATATGCTCAGACACTGAAAGATGCACCTGCAGGTCCCGTGTCACTTATTCTTCACTCACGCCACCTGCAGGTGGGGGGCATTTGTTGACACCTGAAAAATAAAGAAGAAGAATAAGGAATAGCACTCTAATGATGGTCCCAGGAAACCCTACAAATCAGGATTGAAGAAGATCCATTACCACCAACACCTCACCCTGCTGAAGCCTTCTTTGGCCAAGCTGATGTCCAGCATTATTGTCATCCCAGACAATCATGTTGATTAAACCATGTTAGCTGCAGACATCCATACGTCTGATGAAGGGGATCTTCAGAATATTCTGATAAGTATGAAATGGAATCCGCATTGCTCGCCTTCCACTACCAATCCAAGGGATCAGGCTGGATGCTAATAATGGATGCAACTATTGAAGAAGTCTGTTTCACTATCAAATAAGGCCTTGAAATGATGAAGCCCATCAAATGGGCCAAAATCAACGTAAATGGCCCCTCCGTTCAAAAGGCAAATGGGCCAATGGCCCACCAAGCTCTGATGGCGCGCCGACTCCACCTTGTGCCGAGGGGAGGCCGCACAGGAGGCGCACCGATGGCAGGCAAGTCCTGCTCCCCTATAACCCCCACTTTCGCTCAAAAAAAAGAGAGGAGACAACAGAGAGAAAAAAAAAGAGAAGCATCAAGACTGGGAGAAGAGAAGGCCATTTCGAGAGCCAAAGAGAGAGAGAGCCAGTTACTGCCGTGAGGTTCGAAACAGAGGGAGCAGAAGGTGGGCGCATGAGGGGGAGGGAGAGGAGTCAATGCTCCGCCCTCCCCCATCCTATTTTCTACATTGTTTTCCCTTTGTTAAATGTATATGTTTCTTTCCTTCTCCCATGTAAGGGATGATGCTCCCCTCTCAGTCTTCTCAGTTTAGTCCGATCCAGTGATGTATTCGCTTACATGATTTTGGAATAAAGTCTCTTGTCTCCGTTCTAATAGAGAAAATAAATGGTCTCCACCCTGTGAGTAAGTCTCGATCGTTTACTGTTTCTTTTACCAGAGGAAGATGGAAGATGGTTTGTAGAAGGAATTCAAGTGTTCACTGTGTTAGTGTACTTCTGACGATCTCTTCTCTCCTTCCCTGTCTCTACTTTGGTAGAAAATGGTAGCAGATCTCGTCATTCAGCCTCATGGAATGTCGAGATCCAAAGCTTCCAAGAAAAGAATCACTTATCTATGTGTTTGCCGACCACTCTCGCGGTTCCCAATCATTCTCCAAACCTTATGGTCACTCTGGGAGTCTGAGACAGGCTATCTCGTGATGTCCCAATAAAATCTGTAGAATATGTATGCATCGTTAAGGCTCGTTAACAAACCCAACCTCCGATGGCTTCAGAGGCTTGAAGATCTCAATCCCTTGGGCAATCCCTTGAGAAGCTCCTTCTTGATAGTTAAACCTTGCAGAGAGCCCCTAAATCAGCCTCTCGATCTCTTAAATTCCCTCTTAATCAAGCCCCTGGACCTCTGCGATTCCAGAACAGGGTCCCCGTTCTATAGCCTCTTGGCGCCGGTTCCTCTCGGCGCACCCTTCCGTCCTCGGCGCGGAGGTCGTCGCGCCGAGATAGGGTCCTCCCAGAGGAAGGCCGCCACGCCGAGCCTCTTCCCGCCAAAACACCCAGCGCGCCGAAAGCCTCTCTCCCCGTCGCGCTGAGGTTGCTTGAACCCAAAGCCCGCGCCGGTCTCCTCGCGCCGACTCACGTCGTGCCGAGAACCTTACGTCGGGAGCTCCTTACACCTTGTTTTTATAAAGTCATTACCTACCATTACTATATCCTTTGAGGGGAGAACCCGGGGGCCTTCATGCAAACCCCAAGAGGTAGATTAACAGGGAATACCCCTACATTGAGCTGGTCGGGGTCGGATCCATTTTCTTTAACCCTATGGACTCTCGGAGTTCTGCCACTGCATGATCTCCGATGGTCCCCGAGGGAACATTAAGTAATGCCACAATTGTGGACAGCGGCCATTACACTTTGATCTCTCTGGATTCTGGGCCAGGTGCCCACCTCCTTCTGGCTTTCACCCCGGCACTCCGTTGGTGAATGACCTATCTCCCAAGGGAAGTGTAGTCAGTAAGCTCCCAAAAAGAGACCCTATACAAAAAACCACACCAAGGCGGTGTGGGACAGTCTACCCTCCCAACAAAAGCAAAAGGGGTGAGCTGAGGGCATTCACATTGCAAAGCAATTCTGCTCATTCCCTTACTCTAGTACAGATGAAAGAAATTAGAGAATCCTCCACTTTAACCTCCCTCTTGAAGATCCTATTATTCTTTTTACACCAAAGCGACCGAAGAGTGGCATGCAGAATGAGCCACCAAACCACCCGATCCCCTTTGCAGGGCCAGCTTCTACCCCATGGGACAATGAAGGGTTGCACCTCAGTATGCCAACCAAGAACACACTGCGCTCTTGTAGCCATGTCCTTCCACACAGTTTGCAAGGAGGGGCAGCCAACAAACAAGTGCTCCACAGACTCGTCCTCTTGTCCACACAAAGCACAAGTAGATTGGATACCTTGAAAAAAGGAGAGGAGTCTATCTCGAGTGGGAAGCTTCTCGTGAGAAATCTTCCAGATCAGCAACTTCACCTTCAACGGACTCTTCGGTCTCCAAATGTGGGGTGCAAGCCTATGCCTCACCATGTTGTCAGAGATGATGGAGTAGGCAAACCTGATTGTAAATATCCCCTCCCTATCCCACCTCCAGATCCACGCATCCTCCCTGAAAAGGAGTGGGACAAAGTCAAGGAGGGTAAGGAAGAGATCCTGAAGCTACTCCATCTCCGCACACCTGAGGTCCCTTGTGAAGGTTGGTGCCCATGTGTCCATCTCCGCACACCTGAGGTCCCTTGTGAAGGTTGGTGCCCATGTGCCCCCAAAAAGGTGAGGATCAAAAGCCCGGTCCACCGGCCCAGAAGGGTCAGCCGCAATGGCAAAGAGATTAGGAAAGGAATACTCCAAAGTGAAGTCACCGCACCATCTGTCCTTCCAGAAAAGACAACGGTTGTCTTTCCCTAGACGAACCCGAACATCGAAGGCGATGACGTCCCTGCAAGAAAAAATGCCACGCCAGATAGAAGACGTAAAGGTTGGGGCTAGAAAGTCTAAGTTCCACACTCTCCTCCTGCCGAAGTACCTCTACCTAATGAGCTGAGCCCAAAGACCTTCATCCCTTACTCCCAGCCTCCATAGCCACTTACTCAAGAGTGCTAAATTGAAGCCACCCACATTCTTGACCCAACTCCCCCTTGTTCCTTGGTAGCAACCACCCTCTCCCATCGAATGTCGTGTCATCCCCTACACCTCCCACCAGTCACATGTCAGAAGAATCTCCCATGAATGGCTTCAATCTTCTTCAACATAGTCTCCGGGATGCGGAACACAGAGAAATAGTAAATAGGTAGACTATCCAAAATCGATGTACAAAGAACTAATCTGCCCCCATAAGATAACAATCTCGTCTTCCAGCCACTCAGTCTAGTCTCATACCGCTGGATAACAAGGAGCCAATCAGCACATCGGAAGACCCCTAAAAAGAGACGAAGGCCCAAGTAAGAGGTAGGGAAGACCCCTATCTGACAACCCAAGATGCGAGCAATCCTGTGAATAGGCCTGGCCTCGAAGTTAACTCCAACAACTAAAATCAAGAATATGATATATATATAGAGTAAAATAAGAAAGAAGGAACGGAAAAAGATTTTGTATTGATATGGTTCAGCGATATGCTTAGCTAGTTCTATTCATCGGGTCCTGGACGAAACTGCACGTCTTTGGAAACGAATTAGGAATATCCGTTTCATCATGTTGTACTTTTCTATGTGAAGACTGCTTGTCCTACATTGATCGGAGACAAGGTGAAGATGTATGCTTAAATTATATATACTTTTTTTTAGTTACTTTTTTTTTTTACAGGCAGGGCCGCAGGGGGGAATTACCCGGGATGGAACCCTCGCAACTGGTGGGGGACTTGAATTAATTATATGTGCTTACGACCCCTCATCATGGTTAATTAATTGCCGTGAACATGATGTAACGTCTCAAACTTTTGTTTCTCTGCCGCATATCTCATGCTTGTTATCCAGGTGAGTACACTTCTTACGATATATAGAAGAGTGTGTACTTGAGAATACTCCCACATTGTGCTTAGGGACAAGATAAAACGATATGTTTTGGTGGAGTGTATCTTTTTCCTACGTACACTGGTGTCTATTAATTGATTTTGGATCGAGAAGACCAAATCTTCGAGAATAGCTAGGAGTGTTTACTTCAAAAACACCATGAACTCGACGTTAATTGATTCCAACGATAACACAATCAACTATTTAAAGTGACAAATAATTAATTAAGACCCTTCCTGTGAGGTGCACATACGGAAATTTCTCTACGTACGTCAAGTCAATGTAAGTGAGGAGTTGCATACAGACTGTACAGTGAGGGCCATCCCTTACACGTTCTACCTACATTAATTAATCTGATGCAGAGAAATTCTCTGCATTTGATGCAAACATATATGTATATGATCCAGTACCGCAAAGGGTTCTAGCCCCTCCACACCCCTCACAGAAGGCCTCTCTCTTGGTTATGATACATCGAACATGGGAGGATGGGGACATATATATATTAATTACTCTTAATTTCATCTTTGTAGTTTTTATTTTCTCTGGCATGTCCGTCAAGATTGTTCTGCTAGCTAGGCGATGGACGCGATTAGAGAGAGAGAGAGAGAGAATTTTAGAGTTTCAACAGGACATGCAACAGTACTGTCATATGTATATGGCCAAGTCTGAATCCCTCGTGGCCTGTCCCCATCTGCGGCGCCCCAAACAACCTACAATTCCTACTGCAAGCTGTCCCTTTGCCCCCACTTGTTCAATTACTTTGATGATTGGGTTGAGCTAGACATTGTGTCTTAGGAAGAACAACCTGCAATTCCCATTGCAAGCTGTCCATGGCTTCACATGTTTGATTGGATTGAGACAGACATTGCCCCCTCAGGAATCCATGGGCAGAGTTATGTATTTTCAATTAAAAAGGAAGGGTCTTCTTTATTATCATTGTACCCGGCCCCATGATTAGGGGAGTTGGCCTTATTATTGAAGGTGCATGCTGGAACAGGATCATATGATTCATATCTAGGTCTACGACGAATAAAATGATGGGCCTGAAGATCTCGTATCTCATGGGAAGAGGAGTACTTCCCATCTAATGGCTACTTAATTAATCAATATGAATATAACACTTGATAGAAACATTTGGCGGAACAGAATTCATGTAGCCAACCCCAAATAATTGGGATAAGGCTCTGCTGCTGCTGCTGATGATGATGATGATGATTCTTAAAGCAGCATGAACTGCAAATTTTCTAGACATTTTTAGTACTTGACTTATTTCGTAAGAGGTTTGAACACACTTAATACCTCACTATATTTAAGAAGTCTATTGAGTTTAAAAAAATAACATCAGCCACATATTTAAACTATATATCTTTGATATTTACATGCCATTAATTTGAACTTACGATGAAAGAAACTAAAGAATTAAAGATCTAAGCAGGCAATGATGAAGCAATAAGTGTAGGGAAGGAGGGTGCTAACAAAGAATTAGGCACATACGATGGTGGAGCCATGGGAGCAATGGAGGAGAGATAGACAAAGAAGTGGGCATAATGAAATAATGGTGCAGGGGCCACAGCAAAAGGGCAAACGGTGAATGTGGCAACCGATGATGGGGGCAGACAGGAAAAGGTAAAAAAGAAAAAGAAAAAAGGGAGCTTTTTATTGATGGGGGCGCGGGTGCATAGCAGAGGCAACAACTGAAAGGGAGCAGTGCACAAAGAAGCTGAGAGAGCATGAAACTTCAAGGTGGAGCAGCAGGCATAGAGGAGTGGTACTATACCGGGCGGCAAAACAATACAGGCCATGGTTAGGGGAGTAGAGGATGACAAGGCACCATGGGGAGCAGAGGGTGCCATGGAGAAGACAACAGTAGGGCTAGGGTGCAACGAGGAAGAAATGTTGGGGGCGGCAAAGGACGCCACGAGGAGCAGAGAGTATCGGGGGGCCTGGTGGGTAGACGAAGTCGAGGTAGGAGGTGTAGTGAGGAAGAAGCCGCGGGTAGGGGAGGAGAGAACACCTCAGGGTGCAGAGGGTGGTGGGGGTCCAGCGTACCAGCAAAGGGGCAATGCGGGGTACAGGGAAGAAGGTTTTCAAATGGGGGCATATGGATTATAGGATGGGCAAGAAAAGCGGAAGCGAAGTGGAGGCTGCTTCTTCCTCGTCAACCATATCAAAGAGGTTTCAGGTATTCTACTCAAACAAAGAATCACCAATTAACTCATACCAGTGCAGCAAACTGAGCAGGGAAGGTGGAGGGGTTTCCCCGCCAAGTGGGCTGGGCTTACGGGAGGGGGAACGGGTGGACGACCAAGAAGACGCGGGGCGAGTAGTCGTGGAGGACCCGCTTGAGAGGGGGCCAGGCGTCGCGGCTGTCGGGGCAGAGCGGGTCGAAGAAGGCCTCTACCACGATGGAGTCCTCGCGCACGGGAGCCCCCACCCCGTACACGAACCCGTCGTACCTGGCGGGGATCGGCGCCTGCGCCACAGAGCACCGCCGGCCACAGCCGCAGAACATGAAGAAGAGCAACACCAGCGGCAACGACGGCGCCGCACCCGGCCTCCCCATCCCCTCCCCTGCTCTTTCTCTCCTTCACCTTCCCCACTCCCCAGTCCAGCTCCCCTGCAGCCACTGCCGGGAGAAATAAAAAGGCAGCTGTTTTGTGTGGTTAAAAAGTTTGCATGTTGTTGTGTGGCACATATGTTGTCGGCAATAGTCACCTTGTCTTGGACTAAAAGCCAAGTGTATAAGAAGAGAGGAAAAGATAGAAGTACCAGTCATATGGTCAGCTGCACCTGAGTCTATCACCCAAGGAAGAGAACCCTAGGGAAGAGAAGCACTCAAGGTAGCATCGACAATACTTGGCGAAGTAGAAGAGGAAGGGGCAGATGTGCTGGTGCTGAGCTAGAAAAGGAGTCATTGGAGCTAAGGAATGTCCTGAAAGAACATTCCTAGAAGAGGCGAACCAGGAGAACTAGCTGAGCCACTCGCGGTGGAAGAAGTCAGTAAACCATCCGCAAGGTTGGATGCAGCAAGATTGCTCTTGAGTTACTTTCCTTTCTGTCCATTTCTGAACTTCAGTGGGTTTTGTTTCTCAGGATGGAGATCCCAGTAATTCTCCGCATCATGATTTTCTTCCATGAAGACCACAAGTCTTGCCAGACTTCTTTTGACTCTGATTTCCCCCACTCTTCCCTGCCTTCGAACTAGCACCCACCAAGGCAGAGAATTCCCATACAGCAGAGAAGTAGAAACGTTGGCATTCATCGCCTTCCAATGCCCTTCCACAAGGAGTACTCTAAAGTAAACCTGTTTCAGGAACGTGAAAGGATCCATACTCAGGATCTGTCCGCGCAAGTTTTCAAACTCTCGGTTGAGTCCGACCAAGAACTGAAACACCCTATTTTTTGTGAACATAATAGCGGTGCCTCCTTTGGTCACGAGCACAGTGCCAATCATGAATTGCCTAGTAATCCAGCTCTTCCCACTTGCTCAGCAAAGTAGCAAAATAACCTGTGGCAGGCATGCTGTCCTGTGTAAGCATTTGAAGTTCAAGGGTGAGCTGATAAATGTAAATCACATCCCGATGCTGTCCAAACATCTATTGAAGGGTCCACATGTCACGGGCCATCTTTTTTCGAAGGATAAATTGTTGACTTTCAGACCCAATGGAATTGGTGATCCACAACATCACAATATTGTTTTTCAAGTACCACTTCTCATACCCGGGGTCATCCACACTGGGTTTCTTGAGGCGGCCTTGATATGGCTACTTTCCCGTGGCCAGCAATATAAATCTCAGCACCAACAGACCAAACCATGTAGTTATGCTCTGATAACTTGACGGGGATGATCTAAAGCGATATGTTCTCACTCCCCATCGATAGGCCAAGATTTATCCACCGGTCGGGAAGGCATAGAGGGGCATCTGAATCTGATTGAGGGGAGAAGCCATCAGATAGAGGGAAAGGAGGCAGACTGAAAAATAGAGAGGGATGAATTCCCCTGAGGTGATAATCAAACCTTCCAACAAGAAGAAGAGGCCCCACTTCTGGACAGCCAAACCTCCACTACACAGGAGAAAAGCATGCCCCTCCAGAGAACAACCACACAGCAACATGAAGAAGAGGCACCACCGGCACCTCCGAGAAGACATCCGCTGCATGGCTGGGTGCCTGACCAAGGAAGGCAGTATCAGTTTCGGTACCGGTTTTGGCCGGTTCCGAAACCGATACGTACCGGTTTCGGTATCGGTTTCGGCCGAAACCGGTTGATTTTGTTACACGATATTGGAATCAAAGTGGCACTTCCGATGAAGCTCTACTGCGACAACAAGGTTGCAATCAATACAACAAACAATCCGGTTCAACATGATCGTACAAAACACATAGAGATTGATACACTTTATTTGAGAAAAGGTAGAATATGGAGAATTGTGTCTTCCATATGTACGGTCCGTGGATCAAGTTGTTCATATGTTAACCAAAGGCATAGAAGATTTTCACTCAATTCTGAGCAAGTTGAGCATGAAGAACATCTATGCTCAGCTTGAGGGGGAGTGTTGACTGTTGAGTAAATAGGATAGTTTTGTAATTAGTTGGACAGGTTTGTAATTAGTTATTTTTTCTGTCCTACCGTGTTACAGATTAATGCCCCCTGATCACTGTTAAGTACAGGGGTGTTTTGGTTGTCCTCTCATGCAACACCTTTGTGTGCTTTGGGCATGGTCAGTGTTGAACCCCGCAAAGTTCACAAGTTATTTATGATATTTTCAGAAATTTTCAGAAATGAAAAGGTTAAATGCACCATGTGGTGGCCATAAAATGACAAGGAATCGTCGTCATCACATGAATGCCTTTGAGGGGCCCACTAGATGGGACTTATCACAAATTCACGTGTTTTTGTACACGGAAAATTTCATCAAATAGTTGATGAGCGGAGTGGTGTTGCTCACTCACACGAGAAATCAACTATAAAAAGTTTTTTTTAAGATGTCAGGGTGTTGTTCCCCACGTCACTGCAGTCCCCTGGAGCAAAAGTGGCCAAAAGCAGACGAAGGAGGGGTTCTCCACATGTTGCAGCCTGAGTTCCAACAATAAAAAAATGCTTGAAAGGGATGGGTGGCCCTTTTTATAGCCAAGCATGCCACCAAGGGAGCAACCCCCTTCCCGCCCCTCTCTCTTCTCTCTCGGATGGCACACGGACCGGAGGGGGACCCCCTCCAGTCATCACAAACCTGAGGGGAGACCCCCTCCAATATGCAGCTGACCGGAGGGACCCCCTTCGGTCATTAAAAATCGGAAGGGGGGGGGGGCCCTCCGGCACACCGCAGACTGGAGGGACCCCCTCCGGTCATCATGTACCTGAGGGGGATCCCCTCCTGTGTGCTGCAGACTGGAGGGAGACCATCCGGTCACCGCGTGACCGGAGAGGAACCCCTCCTCCGGCCCTTTCTTTCTTGTGCAGGGGAGAAAACCAAAAAAACAAAGAAGAAAAAAAGTGTGTGCAAGGGGGGGAGGGGGTCATACCTTGACTCCTCACCTTCCATCGGAGGTCGCCTTCAACCGGAGTCTTGATACCTCCCCTTCTACTCCCAGCACCTATAAAAGGGACCTAGAGTTCTGAGGAAGGAGGGCGTTCGAAGCACTTGAAGACTTGGAGAGCTTCTAAGAGGCTCAAGTGAAGAGGAAGACAAGAGCTTGGAGAAGAAGGAGAAGAAGCTTGCGCCCTCTCCCGTGCGGCTGGGTTTTCTCCCCCCAAGTTTGAAGATTTCTTTTGCAAAAAGACCCTCATACTAGGGTATATGCTAGAAAACCCCGTCATAAAGAAATATCGTTGTATCGTTGTATTGTTCACGTGGCGGGATACCCGATTTTACATGTAGCGTCCTCTCGGGTTTTCGCCACAGTTGAGTTATTGCCGTTTTTGCCCTTGCCCTAGTGTAGGGACAAGTCTGACGGGGCACCTATTTTTTAAGTCCCATTTTTTTTAACAAAAAGGGTAAGAGAGTGATGATGGATTGATATGCAATGTTTGACCTTGGATGGTAGCATGTGACTGTTAGCTAGGGCAAAGGGCCTTGCGATGATAGAAAGGGTTTATTTGTTGGCAGAAAAATAATGTCAATGCAAAGGGAGAATTTCTGTCGATTCGGACGTAGGGTCTGTAATGGCGATATTGTGTAAATGCCGACTAGGGCACGAAGCCTTGTGCCGAGAAAAGGGGTTTATTCGTTAGCAAGAAGTTAATGCTAATATAAAGGAAGAATTTCTACGTCAATTCAGACGTAAGGCCTATAATGGTGATATTGTGTGACAGTTGGCTAGGGCACGAAGCCTTGCACCGAAAAAGGAGTTTATTCATTAGCAAGAAGTTAATGCTAACGCAAAGGAAGAATTTCTGCGCCGATTCGGACGTAAGGCCCGTAATGACGATATTGTGTGAAAGTTGGCTAGGGCACGAAGCCTTGCACCAAGAAAGAGGTTTATTCATTGGCAAGGGAATAATGCTAACGCAAAGGGAGAATTTCTACGTCGATTCAGACGTAGGGTCTGCAATGGCGATATTGTGTGAAAGTTGGCTAGGGCACGAAGTCTTGCACCGAAAAAGGGGTTTGTTTGTTGGCAAGGGAATAATGCCAACACAATGAGAGAATTTCTGCACCGATTCGGACGTAAGACCCGTAATGGTGATATTATGTGAATTTCGACTGGGGCACGAAGTCTTGCGCCGAAAAAGGGGTTTGTTCGTTGGCAAGGGAATAATGCCAATGCAATGGGAGAATTTCAGCACCGATTCAGACGTAAGGCCCATAATGGCGATATTATGTGAATTTCAACTGGGGCACAAAGCCTTGCATTGTTCATTGGCAAGGGAATAATGCCAATGCAATGGGAGAATTTCTGCACCGATTCAGACGTAAGGCCTGTAATGGCGATATTGTATGAATTCTGGCCGGGGCATGAAGCCTTGCATTGAAAAAGGGATTTGTTCGTTGGCAAGGGAATAATGCCAACACAACGGGAGAATTTTTGCACCGATTCGAATGTAAGACTCGTAATGGTGATATTGTGTGAATTCTGACTAGGGCACGAAGCCTTGCACCGAAAAAGGGGTTTGTTTGTTGGCAAGGGAATAATGCCAATGCAACGAAAGAATTTCTACACCAATTCGAACGTAAGGCCCGTAAGGGCAACATTGTGTGAATTCCAACTGGGGCATGAAGTCTTGCGCCGAAAAAGGGGTTTGTTCATTGGCAAGGGAATAATGCCAACACAACGGGAGAATTTTTGCACTGATTTAGACGTAAGGCCCGTAATGGCGATATTGTGTGAATTCCGGCTTGGGGGCATGAAGCCTTGCGCAGAAAAAGGGGTTTGTTCATTGGCAAGGGAATAATGCCAATCCAACGGAAGAATTTTTGCACTAATTCGGACGTAAGGCCCGTAATGACGATATTGTGTGAATTTCGACTGGGGCACTAAGCCATGCACTGAGGATGTGTTTGTGGGCATGGGGTTGATGCCTGTGCAAGGGAAAGGTTTTCTTCACCCCTACGAATGTAAGGTCCATCAGGGGCATTGTTGAATGGTGTTCGGCTAAAGCATAAAGCCCATCACCACATGGATGTATTCATAGGCATGGGGTTGATGTCGGTGCAAGGAACAGTTTTCTGCACCAGTGCAGAGGTAAGGTCCATCGGGGGCATTATGACTCGGTTGGACTGTGTTTGAGCATATCAAGCTCTTTTTGAGCTTTGTTCAATCTTCAGGTGTCAGTGTAGCTACCCGATATAACTTCATGTGCTTCCCATTGAGAGGGGAAAATTGAACTGCGCCCTTGTGATCCACTAGGACATAAGCGCCTCCTTCATAGACCCGATGTACAACATACGGACCTACCCAATTTTTGATCAACTTCTCTTTGGGGTTAGCTGTCATTATTTCTCTTCTTTTGACCATAACAAGGTCGCCTTTCTTGAATTCTCGCTCCTTGACCAGCTTATCAAAAGCACGGGCCATGCGAGCCTAATATAATTAGATGTTCTGCTGTGCCCAGAGTCGTCTTCCTTCCAGTTCAGCAAGCTCCTCCACTCTTCTTTCTATGTTAGTTTGTTTGCTACTAGCCAGACCATGTTGAATGGCGACCCACAGTGATGGAACCTCCAGTTCAATCGGTACCACCGCCTCTGACCCATATACGAGGGAAAACGGTGAGTAGCCAGTTGGGGTTTTATAAACTGTACGATAAGCCCATAGCGCTTCGTACATACTTTCTTCCCAGTCTTTCTTATTAGAATTAACAATCTTCGCCAGCAGAGTGCAAAGCGTTTTGTTGAAGGCTTCTGCATGCCCATTGGCTTGGGGATTGTAAGGGGATGATGTCCTCCAATCAATTCTATATTTATCAGCTAGTCGGTATACCTTCTGGTTTTTGAAATGGCTGCCATTGTCAGAGATAATTCGGCTGGGGGCCCCAAACCAGATTATTATATTTTGTTGGAAGAACCTGGCAACCAGTTCCCCCGTCACTTCGCTTAGCGCTATCGCTTCTGCCCATTTGGAGAAGTAATCCGTGGCTGCCAAGATATATTTACACCCTAATGAAGATACTAGCAGAGGACCCACCACGTCCGTGCCCCATTGGGCAAACGACCAACTCGGGATGGTGGGGTGTAGCGGCACTGGTGGCCTTCTTGACATGGCGACGTGTTCTTGACATTTCTGACAAGCTTTGGCAAACTTGCAGCAATCATCCAACATAGTGGGTCAATAGTAGCCCAATTTTTCTATTTCAATTTTCATCTTCGGATTGGCCTGATTTGCCCCGACTGACCTGGCATAAATTTCTTGCATCACCTGCCAAGCTTCCTTCGTGGACAAGCAACAGAGCAAGACTTTCTTTTGGGCATCCGCCATTATTCAGAACAACGTTCCGTTCCTCATTTCATAAGAATCCTTGATTCTGATTAATCTCATTCTTTGTTCTTTTTCCTTCGGGAGCTACCGGTGCTGGAACCAGTGCAGGAGGTGCTCCGGACAATCAGACTGTTGGACTTACTCTACAGCCATGACTTCATCTTCTTCTCCCTTTGCTGGGATTTCTATCATGCTGGGGACTTGTCGTCTATTAATGACAGTTATATTCAGGCTCTGATCTGGCGGGACTGTCAAGAAACTAGCCAGCTTTGCAGGAGCATCTGCCTGAACATTCTGTCCTCGATTAACATGCTTCATTTGGATAAGGAAAACTTCGCCATCAGGCGCAGCACCAGTTGGTGATAGGGAAGGAAGTTCGGCTTTCAGACATCAAATTCTTCTCCAACTTCCTTTACGACCAGCATGGAGTCCCAAAACACCTCGAGCATCGAGACTCCCATGGAGATGGTAATTTGCAACCCAATGATTAAGGCCTCATACTCAGCCTCGTTGTTTGTATAGGGCTTGTTTATAGAGCAGGAGGTATATATGACCTCCCCCTCGGGGGACTTCAGGAGTATGCCAGCACCAGCTTTGCCTCTAGCTGCTTCGGTCACTAGAGTGTCAATTCTGGAGGCACTATCAAAGTATAACTACCAGAGGGTATGCTGCACTTGGTCTACTTCCAGGGTTACATCTTCAGGGAGTTTCGCCTCTAATGGGTAGTCTTCAGGCACTGGGTGCGCAGCAAAGAAATCGGTGATAGCCTGTCCTTTGACGGCTTTCTGTGGCACGTAGGAGATATCAAACTCCATAAGAATTACTGCCCATTTGCCTAAGCGGCCTTTGAGTGCCGGTTGGGATAGAACATATTTTAGCAGATCTGCTTTGGATATCAGCTTGATCTCATGCGACAACATGTAGTGTCGGAGCGATTCATGAAGTTCAGAAGTCCAGTATAAGCTCAGCAGATTTGATGAAATCTCTTGAAGACAAGTTAGCTAAAAGTGAAAGTTCAGCTGAGTTGATGAAGGATCTTGAAGACAAGTAAGCAGATTCTTCAGTTCAACAGAAGTGATGGAAGTTCATGAAGACTGCCAAGAATATCAAGCCCAAGGTCATCATTATGTAAAAATGTATTCAAATGAAGCGGCAAAGCTTCGTGGATATGCTTTGGATATAGGGAGTATAAGTTGCAAAGGGCTCAGTGAAAGGTTGTCAAATAGACTTAAAACTCAACAGAGTTTAGAAGCCCACTGATGATCTTCAAGATCATGAAGTCAACGCAAGAATTCTATGGAGTTGACTCAATCAAGTCACTTCAGTCAGAATTTAAGTGATATACAAGTTGCACCGACGCCAACAGTACAGACTCGACACACAGAGTCGACACACCTAAATGTTAAAGCAGCACATGAAACTAGCAGCCTTGTAAGCAGACTTTGTAGCACAACCAGGTCGACGCAATCCAACCTTGCGTCGATGCATCAAAGTCAGCAAAAGTCAGCAATTCAGCAAGCCATTAGCTCAAGTCAGCATGATAACTAAAGCTACGTCGACTTACATCTTTATGGCATCGACGCACCAAGGTCTTTAGTCATGAAAACATTTCAAACAAAGCTGCATTGACCTCACATCTTAACACTACGTCAACGAATCTGAAAAGCTTCCAGCAGACAGCACATGTAATCGTAGTGTGTCGACTCCAACTTCATAGAGTGTAGACGCACCTGAGGAAATTCAGAGTAGCATGAGTGTGGACTTAAGTGATCACGTGCCACTGACCTCCAATCATTGGCACATCTTCTTAGAATGCATGGTAGACTTTCTAGAAATCTTATTATGAGGAATGTTCATTCCTTCCAGCTGGGCCAATCAAAAAATTCCTGATGTCAAATTCACTCTATTTTCTCTCTACTACTCATGTGAGCAGCCTCTTCGAAGCAAATCGTTGGTATGGGTTTCTAAATATTAATATCTCGGAGCTGGAGCCATTCCAATAAGATGGATGACCAAGATCTCTTCTATCCACGATCAAGGGACCAGATTAACACAAGGATCTCCCTAAGCCAATTGAACCAGCCCTAAGGTGTCAAGATCAACATGATCTCTGGTTGCCCAGCTTGTGGAGGAGACACAAGCCATGGATGAAGGTGGTATGCTCAAAAGGTTTATACTATGGAACTTCAATGCAAAAAGGCAAAGTCAACTGGGTGGGAGAGAGAATTTATAGTCTTCTCTAACAAAGACCTTGAAGGAGCTCAAATCCCCCATGATGACACTGTTGTAATATCAGTAAATATAAATCGATGTATTGTACATAAAGTCCTAGTGGATAATAGAAGTGCTCTAGATGTTTTATCTTAGTACTCTAGATGTTTTATCTTACAACTATTATACGAGGATAGGTGAAGACCCATCTAAGTTGCACATCACCCAGACTCCCCTTTGCGGCTTTGTTGGGCACACGACTTACCCAGAAGGTATGATAATGTAGTGACCCAAAATTTTTAACTCAACTATATTCATTAAGTGCTCAAAGATGTTGAATGTGATGCAAATTATGATATAAAAAATGACACTCATCACCTACCGAGCAAGAAGCTGCACCTGCAGGCCCTGCTCCTTCATCCCTAACTCTCTACACTTGTTGGGGGGCATTTGTTGGCGCTAAAGAAAGAAAGAAAGAAAGAATTAGCGTCTTATCACACAGACGCCAATTCTTTAATTGGTGCCTTCATGAAATGACGCTAATTTTCTTAGGTCGGCCCAGCCTTCCCAGAGGTCTATAGGTCGACCCATATAAATTGGCACCTCCTCAAGCAGACGCCAATTCTATAAATGGCACCTTCACAAAGTGACACAAATTTCTAATTTTAATTGGATTTTAATCTGATCAATTGGCACCCCTTCACGCAGACACCATTTTTAATTAGCATTAAGGCCATGGACGTAAATTTTGATTCTTCTGTACTTGGTCCAAGAATTAGTGACGACCCTACTAGACGCCAATTTTACGATCAAGAGTTTGTGCCCACCCTAATGGATGCCAATTTCGCGTGTGGGCTACTGTAGCACCCGGTAGTCTATGGCTACTCCTCCCTTGCGGGCATTGAATGCTCCCATACTCTCTCACGGCATCAACGGTGTGGCCTTCTCCATGCAAGCACGGTGCCTAAGCGGCCGACCCATCCCGTGCAGGGAGAGGGCCCTCCCTCACCTACTCTACTGAGGCCATACGAAGAAGTAGTGGTAGCCACAACATTGATAGCGAAGCAATGGCAACATCAACAACAATAGTAGCAGCAGTAGCAGTAGCAGATGTCAAACCAAGAAAAGATATCGAGGTTTCCCTTCGAACAGGGGGCTTTAACCCCTGATAAAATGGCCCCATGTGGAGCCAAAACTACTTCTTTGGACTCTTCATTACCTCCAAGAGTGACAACCATAGAAGGAGAGAAGAAGAAGAATAATGGATCATGCAGAAGCAAAAAAAAATTAGGGTAAGAGGGAGAAGAGAGGTGAGGGATAGGAGCACAAAGCTCCGCCCCCCCTTGTTTTCCTTTCTTGTATTATTTTCCTTTATTCCTCTAATGTACCCCAGCTCCTTTTGATAAGAAATAAAGAAACACTCCCCTTTGGGAGATCTTTTTTTTATGCTACAGCTCTCGTGTTGTTCATGCATTGATGCACACGCTACTCCTTTCCTCCTTTCCCCTCCACTTATGATGCTTTCTTCTGGATGGCTTCATTATGTTTTCTACTTATTATCGCTTGCCGTGAGCAATCTCTAGTAGTGGGATTTCCATCCTCTTAAACCCCTCATGATACTTTACTTTTATCAATTTATGGGAAGAAGTACGATATACTATGCAGGAAAGGCCCAAGTTTTATCCACTCTCATGGATATTGTTGGCCCAGAGAGATAGCAGATAAGAAGGGGTGTTGAATTGTCCCCTTGCCGAGATGGCGGATTTAAAAACTTTCTTAACAAATTCTAACAGATATAGAATTAACAACGTTGATTAACAAAAACTTCAAGTGAGATTAAAATGTTCTCTCCAGCTTTCCGATCTCACTCGAATTAACCATGTACCGCTACCAGGAACTGGGGAAGTCACCCAAGAGGCTGATGAGGCCCCTGAAGGGTTGGAGGAGTTTGTCGAGGGAGCATATAACGAATTGAAATTACAACAGGCGATGTTAATTAAAGCAACTAAATTAACATATAGTGCGAAAGCAATTTAAAATTATCAGAGTGCTAAATTTATACAATAGTCCAGAATTTACAAATATACAAGTCTGACAACAACAGAACAGTCCCACCGTACAACTACACGGGGCATACCCCGATCAAAAGTACATGAAGGACGGACAAACCATAGTTGGCACTCTAGGCACGCTCTCCGAAAACACGCGATGGACCAGCGGACGACTGGGATGGCTCACCTGCAGGAAGGAAGGGTGAGTCACAGTCAGACTCAGTAGGGGTCACGCGGATCCCTAGCTCGCACTAAACACGCAAGCATTCAATAATAAAGACAATTAGAGCATGCGTTTAAGTCCTAAATAGGTAATAGCATGATAAAGCACAATAATAGCAAAGCAGGAAAGCCCACCTAATCAGGTAAACATGCCGAATTACATTAAATAATAGCATCAGGAGCTAAATCTACCAATAGAGGAAACGCCAACTAACCATGTGATTGGAAGAAGGAAGACCACCACAAGGAAGAAGCTAGATGCGTCCACTGACATCTTACACCGCGTCTCAAGCACCGCGCAGTCAAGCTCGTGACAAGTGAGTGACATAATAGTACCGCATCGAGTAATTAATCAGAGTAATGCTCTTCAGTGTCAGTCCGAGCCTCTGACCACGTGTGCACACATAGACTCATCGCCTTGAGCTAGGTCTCTAGCTAGTTTTCCCTCCCAGTAGGATGCTACTGACTATGCAAGAGCGCCTACAGAAACTATCTTAAAAATCGTACAATGGGAACACCCCGCCACCTCTTCCAGGTGTGCTGACACGGAAGTTGTCGGGCTACGACTAGTGGTTCCATCACAAGGAAAGAGAAAGCTACTCCTTTGTGATGTAAAATAATGCCACAGTGTACAAAATACTTTAACCATGGCGTGTATGAATCATGAAATAGATTAGAAATTACATAAACACTCGTTTGAAATCTTCAGGTATATAATAGATCAGGACCACCTCGCTACATGCAATAACGGACCAAGGTAGGACCACTATACTCAATAGAACTCATAAAAATCCACAGTCAAATGGGACTATAATGCACCCGAGCAGACGCACTATAAGACTATAACGCATAGGAGCAGGGGCGTTAAAGTCAACAAGCACACAACATAATAGACAAGGGCTATAACGCACCGAGGGTGGGGCGTTATAGTTACATAACGCGCCCCCCATGGCCCATTATGCCCACCAGAATGATCTGAATCCATAGTTAAACCATGGATATAGCGCACCTAAGCAAGGGCATTAAAAGCACCCGAACTCAGAAATCCACAGAAAACCCACAGTTTCATGCATGATATAACGCACCCATATCGGCTCGTTAAATGACTATAACAGACCTAGTGGAGACTGCCACAAGGGTAAATGACGCACCTATGCAGGCACGCCAAAAGGACATAACGCACCGGGATGGG
>JANBPO010003445.1:0-19808 GCA_024336825.1 Amorphophallus titanum | reverse complement strand
TGTGCACGAAGTATAGAAAATTTCAATTGAAAGAGCTTATGTGCACGAAGTATGGTGAGGTTCAAACAAAACAACAGTGACTTAATCAGCACGGTTAAAAGATTGGCAAATAAATCAAATGCATAGAAATTAATATAGTGTTAGCATTATCAAAACAACAGGGAAAAACACAACAATTGTTACCCTATGCAGGTTGGTTTTGTAGATCCAAAGGTTCTTGTTGCTTAAGGTGAAGCCTTCAAATTTTGAGGATGCTGCTAAGCATGCATGTGGATTGAGTTTGAAGGAGACTAAGGCAACTTATTCTGATGTTGCAGAGGACAACTTGCCTTACCTATGTATGGACCTGGTGTATCAGTACACATTGCTTGTCGTTGGGTTTGGTAAGTTTTACAGTGCCTGGTGCCATGAACTTTTTTTTTTTAATTTCAAAACACACGCATTTTTTAAATCGTGAAACTCTTCCTCCCATTGTTTCCTGATGAACAGCATTGGAGCCATTGCAAGAGATCACACTGGTTAAGCAAGTGCAATATGGAAACTACCATGTAGAAGCTGCATGGCCTTTAGGTAGTGCAATTGAGGTTGCCTCATCAGCGTAGGAACCCAGTAATTCCGTTGGCTTGCTCGCATTACCACGTGAGGCTTCAGTGTTCGGTGTGCTCTGTTGCCCTTGATTGTTGGCCACTGCAACTGAAAGAGCCTTAGCAGATTTTGCTTCTACCAGTACTTCTTGATGAGGTTTGAACTGCACCCTAGATAGCAAAAAACGTGGCAATCATGCCTCAGGAGTCGATCCATATTGTGTACTCCAGAGTGTCACACATCCTACATGTTGTTGGTCGAGAAATTGATTACTTCTGTGTGCTTTTGCCAGTGCGCAGAGTGGCGGTGTATTGTCCATTGGCATTTTTGGGCTGAGTAGTGATTGTCCAAACTAATATCAGTTTGCATCAGCTTGGCTGGCTGACCCTCACATTTATTTCAGTTTGATTCTAAAATGAACTCACTTGCACCTGCTTTTCATTTGTCGTTGGAACCCTGGGATTGAACCTGGGAATAGCGTCAGTCGTGTGAGCTTCCATGGATGGCATGTGTCTTTGTTGATAAGCTCCGGCAAGAGGTGTCGCCTTCTCGCTTCCGACATATTATAAGCCAGTGTAGAGAGCTAAAAAAGCGAAAAAAAAAGGGTTAGAAAGAGGAAAAATGGTAATGGTGGCTACAAAATGAGGGATGTTCTTGTGGGAGATGATGGCAGTGCTAGAGATGTTGGGAGTAGGTTTGTGGATGTGTCTGTGAGTGTTGGGGGAGGTTGAAGTTACAAATCCCACTGTATACGTAATTCTCTCACATAGAAGGCGAGAAGGCGAGGAAGCTACATCCGAAATATTGGAGTGCGCTACGTCAAATAGGTTTGTAGAAATAGACTCACATGGAGAGAATATTCTGACGGAATGAACCGCTGCCAACAATCCTCCTACTCTTTTTACACTTCTTGAATGTCAGCTAGTCTTCTGCTCAGATTCGCAAAAGCTCTACTCATGTATCTGAGATTTGTTATAACTTCGGACCAACAATTTGCGGTGAACCCTGTATGGCATGATACGGCCCCTCGACTGGTCATGAGACGGCCTACCCACAACAAGAAAGAACATATCCCAGTGCGGATGCACAAAGAGGTCGGTCCAGCGGTCGAGAGACTCCAGGTCATCACTAATGGGCTTGAAGATTATGAACAGCCCGAGATCCGACCCATTGAGCTAAAAGAATATGTCCCTTGGGATGAGTTTGAGTCCCTCGAGCTGGTCCCCGAAGCGGAAGCCCAAGTAGAACAAGAGCCTCCCTTGTGGGGCATTTTCCCTCAAGAGTAGCCATCGGCTACTATAGAAAAGAAGAAGAAAAAGAGAAGACCCAGAAGTAAGAAGAAAAAGGAGGTCATCGTCACCTACAACACCCTCTCAGCACTATTCGACACCGCCCTCTCTCTAGAGGAGGAAGAAGAAGAAGCATCTTGTGTCCCACCGGAGGTGAATCTGGCTGAAACATCCACCTCCCAGCATGCCACCCGGCCAGGGAAGAAATAGGGAGGCCTTTCTCAGGACAACCGCAACTTCATGTTAAGGGGCGAGCAGCCATACCAAGTCCCCGAACCTAAGGTTCGAGGTACGGAGATCCCCGTACCGTTGCGTCTTTATCTTGAGAAGCCGAAGAGTCAGGGCACTCCTTCATTCGCTGAGTTCCTTCGGGCCCACACAAAAAAGTAGGTGCGCCCGCAAGGACCCCGGCCAACCAAGGGAGACAGCAGCCTCCCGGCCCTGCCCGCCAATAATCCCCCTGCCCTACCGACCGCGGTCCCGCCCCAATCGGCAGATGAATTTGACGGCATCCCTAACCTTGCCGAATTCATGAAGGAAAAGGAGGAAGCCCAGCAGGCCCCGTCAGCTCAAGTGGCGGCACTAGATCCAGCGGAGGAGTCACCTTCCAACCCAGCACCCCAGGCCCAGGCTGGGGGCAGACGCGGCAAGGCCGAAGAGAAGAAGCTACTCAAGGTTTGGGCTGCCGACTGAATAGTCAGGCATCTCAAGAAGATCCCGGCCTGGTTCACCGTCTGGGAGATGCTATCCCTGGATGAAGAAACACGGCAAGCCATCATTGCCGCACTCTAGACGCCAGCACAACTTGAAGCCTGCTTGGCAGAGATGTCCCCAGAGATGGCCATAGCCTTCACAGAAGATGACATGCTCTTGCGCACCTGCAGTCATAACAGGCCGCTCTACATGAAGGGGCAGCTGAACGGACAGCCTATCAACAGGGTCCTGATCTACCCAAGAGCGATAGTCAACATACTCCCTTATCGGGTGTACCAGAAGCATTACTTTGATGTGCACCTGGTCGATGTTAAGAACGTCAAGATTGCTGGTTTTAACCAGAAGTGCGAGGTGCCCATGGGGGTTGCAGAATTTGACCTGGCCTTTGGCGACTTCATCACCAAGGTCCAGTTCTATGTAATCAACTCCAACACCTCCTACAAGGTATTGCTTGGCCAGCCTTGGCTGCACCAGAATAGAGTGGTGTCATCTACCTTGCACCAATGCATCAAGTACCCCTGTGAGGGAAAGGAAGTCAGAATTTTGCTGACCTCCACCCATTTGAGGTGTTCGAGTGTCATCTGTCAGATGCTAATCTGTACCTGAAAGAGACAAAGCAGGTTCCTAAAGCTGCCCAGGATAAAGGGAAGAAGAAAATAAAATCGAAACGCTAGTTTCATCCATCGCCCCCCGGCTATGTGGCTCCTCCGCATGTGCTGTTCATTGTAGAAGAAGAAGGGGTATTTAGGGCATTTCCCCTCGCCATCTATCCCACACTGGGGGCACCCCGTCTCAAGGATCTGCTAGAGGATGTCAGAGTCCCGTCGGGAATCATTAAGCCAATGACGGAGCTCGATTGCCAGGCGGCCGAGCAGCTGAGGACCTTTGAGGTGCCGAATCCTAAAGGCCCTCCCACCATTTTTTATGTGGCCGGAGAACAGCCAATCAGAGGAGATGATGATTGCCGGCTCCCTGACGACCTTCATGACCTGCACATCCCAATCTTGGGGCTTCCTTACATGACTGACCGTGTAGCCGAGGTGGTCAGAAGACAAAGGATTCCCCTTTATCAACCCTCCAGCCAGAAGGAGATGTTTGAAAAGATGTGGAACCCGCCAAACCTGGACCAGAGGGTGCTATGGATTACCAAGGATCTAGGTTTGGGCTTCTCGTTGGAAGATTACTATGAGGCTGACGTGATATCAGTTTCGGCTCCACTCGGCGGTGACCCCGTCAAGGCTGCAGCCCTGCAGGAAGCCCACCACAATAAACAACCTATGCCACCGGCTGAAGAGACACAAGACGAAGAAGTATTCCTCTGGGACCCCCTCCGCCGCAAGCACACGGGGAAGGTCTTTCCCTTTTTTGAAGGGTTGACCTCACGGGACTACATCATTAGGGTTCCCTCATCCCTGTCTGTTGGCAAGGCAGGAAGTGGACGTACGGGCCGTGCTCCAGGCCCTCCCCGATACAACCCCGTCATGTTCGCTCTATACCAGTGACAGCAATGGGAGATCAAGATGTTGAAGGCACAATTGGCTGAACTGACTGCACTTGTGGCAGACCTGATCCAGGGCTCCCTCCGCCCATGGGGTGAAGACGTGACTTGGTCTCGGGCCACCAGTCTTGACACCTCCATCGAGTCAGGGAGGGGGGCGAGGAATACGGCGAGCCCTTCAGCCAGAAAGCCAGTTGGGTGAGGCCTTACATTGCAAGAGAAGCTATAGAAGCCGTACTCCTTCCCAAGAGAAAAGACCCGAGGCATCTTTGACTAGGTCTGTCACTATGGCAAGGTCTCCCTCCCGAGGTCCAAGAGGCCTCAAGATGTTTGGAGAAGCGATGAACCACTATTCTGCCCTTATCACCGGATACTCGGTTACACCATTGAGGACTATTATGTCTTCGAAGATATTACTCAAGACCTGATCGACAGAGATGAACTCAGAATGGGTCATTATGTTGTGGCCCCGTCACGTCCTGATGTGACAGGCGACCACGGAAGAGGAGTCTACACAATATCCATCCAGCACCAAGCTTCTGAAGACGTAGTGACCTCGGCCCTGGTCGAAGCCATCCATGATGATTACCTGGAAGACTCTGGGGCAGGCCTGTGCCTTTTTGTGCCAGGGAACCCCGCAGGCCCGCTGACTGCAATCCAAGAGGGATGCGAGGTGAACGACGCCTCGACGCTGGGCTACGATGAACAAGAAGAGGCCTATGGCATCCTCGAGGACAAGGAGGGTGAAGACCAAGACTTTGTCGATTTTCTATCGGCCTCATCAAAAATTGAAGATGGCGGTCAGGCCACTATTGACGACCTGATCGAAATTAATCTTTGCACCAAAAATGACCCCATGTCTACCTTCCTGAGTGCCCTCATACCTCCTCAGGAAAGAGAGGAGTATGTGAAGCTCCTGCAGGAGTTCCATGATTGTTTCACTTGGAACTACAAAGAGATGCCCAGTCTCAGCCCCGAAGTGACCCAGCCTATGTTGGCGATTGATCCCAAGATAGAGCCAGTAAAGCAGCCTCCCCAGTGCATGCGACTGAAATTGATAAAACATGTCTGCAAAGAAGTCGACAAGCTCATTGACGTCGACTTTGTAGCAGAGAATCATTACACCACCTGGCTAGCCAACATCGTGCTAGTGAAGAAGAAGAATGGACAGATCAAGATCTGCGTGGATTTTTGTGACCTGAACAAGGCCTATCAAAAGGATGACTTTCCAGTGCCCATCACCGAAGTGATGATTGATGCAACCACCGGCTATGAGGCCTTGTCCTTTATGGACGGTTCGTCTGGTTATAACCAGATCTAGATAGCCGAGCACAACTGGATCCACACAGTCTTCAGGTTGCTTAAGGGAATCGTCCATTATAAAAGAATGCCCTTTGGCCTCAAGAATGCTAGTGCTACATATCAGTGGGCGATGACTAAGATATTCGACGAGATGCTCTATAGCAAGGTCGAGTGTTACATCGATGCTCTAGAATGAAAGGGAAAATGACATGAGATAACATAGGCGGACTCCTCAAGGTGGTGCCGGCGATCCGAGCTAAAGAGAGCGACGTAGGATGCCCTCATCAAAGAGAAAGAGAGAGAAGTAGAGTACAAGAGGAGGGTCGAGGAGAGCAGCGCTCAGTCGATGCCCCGGAAGATATCCTTGAGGTGGAGAATCCTGACGCAAGGAAAGTCAGCCATGTCTTGCAATAGGCCCCTCTGCTCTTCGAGGTGCACCAACTCCGTTTCCACGGACACCGCCTCAGTTCTAGCAACGGCGAGCGCCTCGCTCTCCCTCTCGATGGTCGCCTCGGCCAGCTCAGACCTGGCTGTAGTAAGATAGCCCTCTAGTTTCTTGATTCTATTCCTAAGGGCATGGACATCGTGGTGAGCTCCTTCCAAGGCCTTCTCGTGCTGCTCCTCGCTGCTTCGACGCACCCCCAAAGCATGTAGATATTCACCCTCTTGTGCCTTGATGGCGGCAAGCTCGTTGGGGGCCCGAGTCTCAAGGAATTCACGACGATTCACGTATTTCAACAATAGTAGGACTCATCGTGACCATTCCTCCAGCGGGCAACCCAGCACTTGTAGTGCACCGGTTAGCTGCATCACTATCGCACACGCCCCTCGGTATGTAAGGGAGGGGTTGGCAAGCATCATCGACCGAAGTGTCAACAGCATCTGCCGAACCGATGTGTCCGAAGCGGCGTGGCCGATTGAAGGTACCACCGGAAGATTAAACTCCACCGTGCTATCCACGGCAGCCCATATCTCTGCATCCACCGTGGCCGAAGAAGAGAGAAGTGCCATGGCCAAATCACTGGGCCCTCCTTCTTCAAAGGATAACTCCCGACCAGTCACCGCCAGGGGAGCAGGCCAAACCATCGTCGGATCCCTTAACACCGTCGCTTCGCGGACTGGCAAGGCAGGGGTCTCGCTCTCGATCGGGGGAGGGACGTCAAAGGAAATCGGACCAGACATTATTGCTAAGAGACCCATAGCCCTTCTGCTTGCGCTTCCTCCTCCCCGGGAATGGCGATGCTTGCCAGGATACCCCGCAACAGTTGGGTCTCCTCCGGTGTCGAGAGCATCGGAAGAGGCGGAAGAGGAACTGTTAGCTCCAGGCTGGCCCCTGACTGCAGAAGCGACACCAGCGGCTCCACCTCTGGCCCCCAGAGTGATCTCAGCCTGTCCACTCCCGCGGGACTGAGAAGCTCCCTCCACTTGGGGATAGCCCTACGAGCTCTGGCGGCACGTGCTTTCGAGAGCTCCGCCTCCTCCAGAATATACAAGACAGGGTTAGTCACCCATTGCCTGAGGCGAATCACCCAAAAGTCGTAATAAGACAAAGGGAGAGTTGAAAGGTCCCCAAGCTCACCTCGGCCACTGGGACTATGCTGCCCTCGGGCGTGATCTCTCCCTCCTCCAGAGGCCCGGGGGTACCAAAAGCTTCTGCAGCCACCTCCTGCCGCATAACTTCAAATAAATACCCTAGCTTGTCTGGGCCTATGTGGACTCCCTCCGGTCCGCCGATCGATAGGCCCGGGCCGGTGACCTCTATAACCTCTAGTCGACCGCCCGCGTCAGCATCCGCTCAAGCTCCATGTGCGCTGTCAGGTCCAAGCGATCCGTGAACCCGCTCGGCCCGTCCTTGCGGGCGTCATCGCGCTCGATCTGCGTGACGTGGACCGTGCCGTCGCTCAGCACTTCGTACGTCGCGCGGAACGTCACCGGGCCCACCTCGACCTCATCGGCTGTCGCATCAATCGTGAGCATCCCGCCGTAGGTGAATTCGATGGTCAGTGCGTTCGCGCGCTCGATGCGCGAGAACTCGAGCGCGTCTTGCAGGGTGCGGATGGCTTCTTGGGTGTTCATGGCTCGGTTCCTATCCGTCAGAGTGACTTCGTTGCGCGCGACCACCAGTAGATCGGGTGGCCGTCGCTCCAGTTGGCAAACTGCACATGCACGCCGCGTTTACGCAGCTTCCGCGCTCGTCGCGCATGGACGAAGCGGACATTCGTGCCGTCAGTCATCGTGTAGTTCTTTGGCATTGCCGCGCGTTCCTATCGTCCGCTGGTCATGTCGTAGGCGCGGATGAATTCCGCCGCTTGATCGGCAACGATTGCATTGCCGTAACCGCACAGTCGTCCCACACGGGCGGCAGGCTCATCAGCCAGCGGGAATGAGCCGGGTTCAACTGGGCGCCACTTCTCATCGCGGCAGTAGATGAGTTCGGCGCCGCTCCAGAAACCGCCAACGACGCCTGCCTGGGCAACTGGTCGAGGCGTGATCTGCCGTCCGGTCTTACGGTTTTCATTCCCGGTGTGTCCTTCCAGTCGCGCGCCGCTGGCGTGACCCATGAGGCTAGAGCCACGATCTGATTCAGTGGCTTGCCCGTGTCCCATGGCCGCGCGTCCTTCACTCCGCGCTTCGCGTCCGTGACTGTCGGTGTCGGCCACGAAGTACAGTCGCTGCCGGATGTGCGGCGCACCGAAGCCCGCAGCGCACAGATCGACAATCCCGATGCGGCGCTGCGTTGCTTCCAGGTCAGATTGAACAAGGTCGAACCACGCGAGGCCGTCACCGTTCGCAACCTGCTCACCAAAGATGACGACAGGGTCGCCGAACGTGATGAGATGGAACCAGTGCGGCCACAAGTGCCGCTCATCAGCAAACCCTTTGCCTCTGCCTCCTTGGCTGAAAGGCTGGCAAGGACATGATCCAGTCCAGACTTGACGATCATCGGACCAGCCAGCGAGACGCAGGGCATAGCTCCATACACCGATGCCGGCAAAGAAGTGGCACTGCGTGAATCCACGGAGGTCTCTTGGTCGAACATCTCGAATGTCTCGTTCATCGACGAATCCATCTGCGATTACCCCGACTTTGATCAGTTCTCTCAACCACGCGGCGGCGCGTGGATCGTGCTCGTTGTAGTACGCCGTCATTCACTCGACGCCCCGGCGATCCATCACGGCGGCTGTGTACGCCCATTCGTCCGCCGTGTAGCCGCGATACTTTTCGCCAGACGCGCGCGCCTTCGCTTCGCACTCGCGAGCCTGAGCGGCGTTCTTCTTCGCGAGCGCACGCAACGACTCGACCGTGCATCCGAATTTCTTCGCCAGTTGTTCGTTGGTGAACATGACTCTCTGTAACTAGACCATGCTAGATGCGTCCGAGGTGAGGAGACGTGCCATGAGTGTGGGCAAGGGAGGCGATGTCCCCATCAATAATTCTCAAGGCTGGCACCATATGCTCCACACTTGGTGGCCACAGAGATTCTCAAGGCTAATCACTTTATGGATGGTTTGAGGCCCATCTTTATTCAACAACTTGGGCCTCAAAATATCCAAACCTATGCAGAGATGGTCCACAGAGCACATCTATGTGAAAGGACCTTGGAAAAGGTTGAGAAATTCAAAAGTAAGGGCGAGGAGTTGAGCAGCAAGTACGAAAAGAAAGGATGAAAGGAAGAAAAGTTCTATATCACGGACACCTACAGCTCTCGTGACAACAAGAAGAGGTCCTGTAATGGGAACGACAAAAATAACAACAATAAAAACAAGACGGTCAAGGAGGAGGACAAGCAAGTCGTGACAGCTTGCTCGTTCTATGATAAATTCGGTCATTCGGTTGAGGAATGCTGGAAGCGCTTGGGAGCTTGCTTACACTGTGGAAGCTGGGAGCATCGCATGTCGGATTGCCTCCTCATGAAAGACCAATCTTCAAATGGTGGGCGTAGGCGGTAGGCTCATCTTAATGCCGCCTTGGATGAAGAAGCATCCAGAGATGATGGGTTAATGGAAGGTATTGTTTAAATTTATTCCCAACCTACTTCCTTACTATTTGATACTGGTGCTTCTCATTCCTTTATATCTACTGCCCTCGCTAAGATGTTACCCGTGGCACCTGTTCCTTTACCATTGGACCTAGCTATCATAAGACCCTTAAGTCTTGGAACTAAACTTACAACCCACTACCTAAATAGTGAGGTAATAGTGAAAGGTCACAATCTCCCTGCTAACCTCGTATGCCTTGATATGGAAGGCTACGATGCAATCTTGGGCGTTGATTGGCTCGTTTATCACTATGCCTATATTAATTATCGCAATAGAAGAATTTCTTTTCACAAACTAGATTTTTCAAGATTTTCTTTCCTTAGCATCAAATATAGGAAGCACCTTGTCCTCATTTCTTCCCTTCACACCTACAAGCTCATCTCGCAAGGCTGCGAAGCTTTTCTTTCGTAGTAGCCACTGAGTCCAAGGAAATCATTCTTAAAGAAATCTCTATTGTCCGAGAGTTCCCTGATGTCTTTCCTTTCGATTTATCTGATTTACCACCCGAAAGCGAAGTGAACTTTACTAACTTATCCCTGGAGCAGTTCCTATTTCAGTAGTTCCCTACAAGATGTCCCGCACAGAGCTCAAAGAATTGAAGAAGCAACTTCAGAAGTTATTAGACAAGGGCTTCATTCGACCCATCATGTCCCCTTAGGGTGCGCCGGGCTTATTCGTCAGGAAGAAGGATGGATCCCTCAGGCTCTACATCGATTATCGGTAATTAAATCAACTCACCATCAAGAACAAACATCCACTGCCGCATATTGATGAGCTATTTGATCAAATCTCCGGAGCAGAGTATTTCTCAAAGATAGACCTCAGGTCGGGTTATCTCCAACTAAGAATTAAGGAAGAGGACATTCACAAGACCGCTTTTCGAAGCAGATACGTTCCTCCAGGGGTCTCTTCTGTTGAAGACTTGTTGTTGCTGTTGGACTGGCGGGGACATATGGGCGTGCGATTTTACACGTCCACAGGGGCACAGGACAGTGCACGGGGTGAAGGGACGCAGGGTGTGTCGGACAGGGGAGGGGTTGACCCAAGTGTGCCGGATGTGGGGTGGAAGGTTCAGTAGTTCAAGGGAGGCTAGGGGTCACCGATTCAGGGTGAGCCTGCTATAGAAACTGTTGGAAGGATACCAGCCTTATGTCATTACGCTAGAGACACTACCCATTGAATTGGATAGACTCTGCGACGTCTTGGAGAACAGGCAACCCAAAGAGTGAGAAAACCAAAGGGAAGTATAAGACAAGCCACTATATGCACCGTAGGATGAAGGCTAGGCAGATAAAACAAAAAGGGGGGTATTTTCATTCTCAGGAACAAGGTGGTACAAACCATGGCCATCAGGGCAGAGGCGATGCAATGCAACAACGCAAGCATGAGTGACACAGGGGGGATGGAAAAAAATATCATTCTCGGGAAAGGGAGGAAATACACAAACAAAGAAGAGGAAAAAAAATGAAACAAACTGAGGAGAGGGACGGTGTCAGGGAGGAACGAAGGCTCCCTGGCCTCCCGAATCTCTCTTCTACATTGGCCTTTTCTCTCCCTTTCTCTCTTCATTGACTTCTTCTTCCTCAAGCTTCTTCTCTCTTTGTACAGGCGACAGTGGGTGAAGCCGTGGGCTCTTCTCTCTTCTCCTCTTCTTCTCCTTCTCTTCGCACGGGCGGCAGTGGTCGAAGTAGCCGGGGGGAGCCGGAAAGCCAGAGAGCCCGCCCACTGGGTCCTCTCCTCTCTCCTCTTCTTCTTTTTTCTCTTCGTCATGACCTGCTTTTATAGAGCCACTATCGGTGATGTTTGTTTATGGTGGAAGTCAATCGGAGGATTGACCCCCTATCTTGTCTTCATGCAGAACCCTTCTTGAGTGCCTGGACGAGGCGTTGACGGCTGAGCAAAGCCCAACTGGTTTGACATGATTTCGCTACGCGCCAAGGGCCACAGGTAGTGACCGCTGGGTTTGCTGCCGTTGGCACCAGTCCAACGGCTGCAACGTGTCAACGGGTGGAGGAGAAAAGCTCTACATCGAGTGGAAGGCTTGACAGCCTCACCGGGTGGAGAAGAAAAAGCCCTGCACCGAGCGAAAGGCTTGACAGGCGTACCGGATGGAGAGGGCAATGAGGCGTGCAATTGGAGAAGCCAACGGGGCGTGCCGTTGGAGAGGCCAATGAGGCGTGCCGTTGGAGAGGCCAATGGGGTGTGCCGTTGGAGGAGAAGAAAAAGCCCAGCACCGAGCGGAAGGCTTGACAGGTGTACCGGATGGAGAGGCCAACGAGGCGTGCCGTTGGAGAAACCAACGGGGCGTGCTGTGGAGAGGCCAATGAGGCGTGCCATTGGAGAGGCCAATAAGGCGTGCCATTGGAGGGGGCACTTGAGACGTGCCATTGGAGGAGGCACTTGGGTGTGCCGTTGGAGGGGGCATTTGGGCGCGCTATTGGAGGGGCACTTGTGGCGTGCCGTTGGAGGGGGCACGTTTAAAAAAAAGTGTCTTGGTTTGCATATCATTCATCTATCTGGTATATCAAAAGTAGTTACTGGAAGGATAGGTTCTGCATATTTGGAAGGTAGCCCCTTGCGTGAGGTTTCTACCTCCGCCACGTATCGGATATTGGTCAGAGTCTAGGTTTGTATTCGAGTCTGCATTCCAACTTTACATTATTGTATAGGGTCGTGTCTAGTCTATTAGAGTGTCACTCAGTTGTCTGCTTGTCCAACTACCCACCAGCCCATGGCCCTTCCCCTAGGCCCATCCAAGTGGTCATCCCTGGTGGCCCAATTTGAGACTCTCATGGCCTGACCCCTGGGGCTCACCCCTATCATTCAACCACTGGTTGACCCAACCCCTATGCCGACGACTGAGTCGTTCCAGTGCCCGATAGTCTCCACTCCCCGATAGTCTCCATTGCCATCCTACCTAATGGGTTGCATACGGAGATCGACTTCATCAGTCGGGTGCCTTCCAATTATGTCTCCCAGGACATTACTAAGTCTCTATCTAAGATCGAGGAGATTGCCTGTTAGTAAGCAAAGTTAAACGAGCATACATGTTAGATATAGATTCATTAGGCTTCATTCTAAATATTTCATACTATGAAATCAGCATGTTGGCCTTAGTTTCACGTACCTCAGAGGTGCCTTCGTATATTACCTCTAAACGATCCCACATCTCCTTGGTCGTGGCACATGTTGATACCCTTTAGAACTCCACAGGGTGGAGAGAGCACTGTATTATGTGCTTGGCACTCCCGTTTACTGTAGATTTTCTTATCTACTCCTAGGTCCAAGAATCCTCATCTTCGGGTAGTTCATAGGGACCTTTACTAACAACTAGCCAGTTTTCATGATCTTGGGCGCGGATGAACACATGCATGTAGTTTCTCCAATATGGGTAGTTAGTTCCAGTAAAGATGGTGTCTGTTAATAGAATGCCCTTCAGGCATGAGACCCTTAGATGCCATTCCACCATTCTTCTCAAGGTCATTAGACCACATCATGAGAGATTAGCTCTGATACCAAGAGCTGTGTAGGAATGCATGATCTAGAGGGGTGGGGTGAATAGATCTGCCTCCTTTTTCATGATTAAAACAACAGAATATAAGAGATCCTAACACCAGGGAAGAACCTCACACGGTAGATGCAATCACGAATATGCGAATCGGACTAAGCAAGCATCTAGCGAAAGACAGTCACACAAGCAAACCACAGAGGCAAAGATTTTAAGGTGGTTCAGACTCTACCTAGATTCCTATGTCCACACCTCACTCAACTGAGTGAGGCTTCCCTAGTGCAACTGTACTAAATCGCTGAAACACAGCTTGAAGGCACACAAGGCCAGACCACAGATCACCAGCTCAGTCTGTCTTCCTACAATCACTGATAGGGACGGGTCACCAACTCAGTCTGTCTTCCTACATGTGCCAGTCATTGGGTTCGAAGGTACAATGATCATTGAAGTGTTTCCAGTGAGCTTGGCTTGAGCTTGGTTATTTTTCAGCTGTGGTGACTTATTTTTCACCATTAATAGCCATTTGTCACCCTTACCTTCCATTTGTCGCTCTCCAACACTCCCAAGTGGGTCCGCACCCAGTACGTAGGAAAGCTACGACTAGTGGGGGCTCACTAAACGTGAACACTGAAAAATACGCACGCACCCATCGCGAGTAATATAGAGTAACAGGTGGCTCGGAGCCACCCGACTTTGGATAGCCCACTAGACCTAATAAACCCTACGGTCCTTAAGTCATAAGACTTGGGTCAAGACCATCACACATGGCATCACAGCACTGTCAATCTGGCCTACTCTCTACGTTTGAAACTATGGTGACACGATTCTCGAGGTAGCTCACAAGTCATCGAGTGGATCTCTCATCCATGGGACACATGAAAAATCTCCATCCCCAGGCTAGTTAACTAGACTCACAGTCCAAGGCCACACACATGGCCCACACGAAAAATGCTTCTTAGAGAAATCCACGTCGTGCGGGGAAGACTCTCCGCACTCATACCGACTCACAACGACTTGATCTAGTGAAGCATGAAAGCTCGAAACACAAGGGCCTCCCCGGACCCTTAAGACCATGGGCACGTAAATTGAGATAACATGGCACTTCTGGACACCCCCGAAAATGCGAACACAGAACCCACGCTGTCCGGGACATCTATGAGGCTGAAGGTCAACCATTGGGTCACAGTCAGGTCGACCGGAAGCCAATACAACGCGAAACAGACACAACAAACACAAAAACCACGTGGTAGTCCTCTCTGGGCCATCACAGTGCCTGGCGGCCTCCTCCGGATTGCAAGGCCTGGCCTAGTGGTCCAGTCAGGACCGCTAAGCCCCGGAAACATTTGAACCATAGGCAGTCACCTCCAAATTGCCAAGCTGGGCGGCGGTCCTTAGCCTGACCGCTAGCTGTTAGCGGTCAGTCGTAAGGCCGCTACCCAACCTGACCTTGAACGACTACAAAAATAGAAAATGGTCATGTCCTGATCGCAAGGCACACCCTGGCGGTCTCCTAGAGAGCGCAAAGCTCGATAGCGGTCCATTGCGCGACCGCAAGGCTCGAACCGACATAGGAGAACCTTAGTGGTCTCCATGAGACCGCTTCATCCGCTAGCGGTCCCTAGAAGGACCGCTACCCTATCCCGAGCGTAGAAACGGTGAACTCTGTAAAAAATCTCATTCCATGCCCCATTCACACTCAAGTGAAGGGAAAAATAAGGAGAACCTAGTCCCCAACCTTTCTGGCACCGAGAGGACCCATTAAAATCTCAAAAATGTGATCAAAATCTTCAATCCGGCTCTCACCCCAAAATCATGCATTTTCACCCCGACGGAGAAATAAACTCACTCGGCTCGTCTCGGGCTACCAAACTCACGAAAAATAAATTGCACGAGCTAGGGAACCGTCCCCCTACCTCCACTGAAGATTCCGCGCACTGAGGACGCCGACCTGCCAGGAAAATGTCGTGAAACCCCCGCCGGGTACACGAAATTGTGAACGAGCACCACCCCCTTGATCCTCATCTCGTCCTCGTTGTTCCTCGCCTCACGAACCTCGTCGCCTCGCCCTCACCCCCTCTGTCAGCCCCCGAAGTGAGAGGGGGAGAAAGAGAGGAGAGAGAGTGAGAAAGAGGGTGGAGGTCATGCTCCTGCAACAGGTCTTGTAGGAGGGCCTTCAAGTGTTGGTTCTCCTTCATAAGAGTCTCAAAAGCCACCTCTTGGACTTCACTGGCTGGAGGGTCATTGTTGACGGATTCAACATTGACGGGGGTGGCACGATCCTCGACGGGAACTTCCTTCGCTCACGCCGATGCCTGAGGTCCAGCAGAAGTGTCGACGTGGTCGGCAGCAGCCGACTGCTGGGTTGGGTGACGCGACCTCCTGAGTTGAGATATAGGCTGGTTCAAATCATCAGTCTGAACCTCAGGCTGGTGCCCGGTGGCATAGCACGCCAACACCTTGACCGTGTCACTGAGGAGTCGGGCCGTCTGCTTCTTCTGAGAACGCCTCTTAGGGCGGACGGGTGTCCCCAACCTATCAAAGACCTAGGTGCGTTGCAGAGGAGTCTCCGTCACGGCATCTGCCTGAGGAGAACTCGAGGCTGGATGTCAGTGGGGCTCGAGACGAGCCCGTCTCCGCCTTCGCCTATCTAAACGAGAGGCACTGAATGGCTGGGCACCGTCCGACAATGCGGCTGCAGAATCAGTCACGTCTTGCATGGCGCAGCATCCTAGTGCCCGCAAGGGATTACTAAGCTGCGCCTTTAGGACGGCTTGAGCTTCCTCTGGGGTAACCCAGATTCTTCTTAAGTCGGATTGTTGGTCTCCCTTGTCACTGTCTCTTCGACGGGACTTGGGAGCTCGGACACCGAACCGATGCTGGTGTCTCTAGGCCACTGCGGGAGCATCTGCCCTTCTGAGTTCCACTTTGTCTTCTCGTGTTTGATGTAGAAGGCTGAAGCGGTTGGTAGTAGGGACCGTAGAAACGATCCGCTCTGGAGGTATGATGGGTTCGCCCTCGTCCAGGCGAATCTACAGATTCCCGACAAGGATGGTCTTGCAGGAGTTACTGGTGGCGGCGACAGGTCACTTGCCTTTACGACCACGATGATGCTTCTTCTGGGGAGCCAAAGATGATTCCGCTCAGAGGTGGTAGATCGAGAAAACTCAGCTCGTAACTGCTGGTGGCACCAGGCCATCGACGAGCAACACTGGAATCGGCCCCGAAGACCCGAAGTCTGTAGTGAAGGTCGGCGGTTGGGTGGCTTGAGTGTAAGCCCTCTCCCGAGCCAATAACAGTGCTGCGGATGCCCGCAATGACATGCTTGTACTCGGAGTTGACATTGCAGGGGGTGCAGAGATGCCAACGACCCGAGGCCTTGAGCCTAGTCTGGGAATTGGCGGGACCGGACGGTGGGATACAGGGCCTTCGGTCAACACTGGGGCCACCACGTCCCATAGAGGCAGGCCCGTACTAGGAGTCGATGTCGTCGAGTTATGGGGAACGAGCCCCCATGACGGAGCCGAGGGATGCAAAACCTGTCACGAATTACTCACGCTAGGCATCGTCTGGGGGAAACCCCAGGGTTGCATGCCCGGTCTGCATGTTGAGCAGCCTCGAACCGGGGCTTGATGCACCGGGTGAGGCAGTTGCACTTCAAAAATTCAGGTCGAAAGGCCCGAACAAGATACTGGGGAGCCCTGCCCCCGGGTAGAGCCGCCCTGAGTGATTTAGAAGAACATTTGAGAGAGAGAAGAAAAGAGAGAGAGCCGCCCTGAGTGATTCAGAAGAGCATCTAAGAGGGAAAATTTGAGAGCATCTTCAGAGAGAACCTGAGAAGAGGAAGAAGAGTGTGGACCTCTGGAGTTATCGTTAAAGAAAGAGAGAAAGAGAAAGGAGAAAAGAGCAGTGAGAAGTCTTTAGCCTTTTGAGAAGAAAATTTGAGAAAAGAGAAGAGAGAGAAGCCACCAGGGATAGTGTGAGAGCAGTCTTCGCGACTCAGCGTGATGGGATTCCAGATTTGATTGAGAGATCTGTGACTGTCTATGAGGAAAGCTCCCAGATCTTCATCTGGAGCAACAGTGTGCTTCTTCATTTTTGGTTTTTTTTTTGTTCTTTTATTTTCTGCTTGTTCTCACTTCAGATTTGTTTGTGTGTGGTTTTTTCGATACCCTGTTTTAGGGATCAGTCTTTGTTTTGGCTGCTGAGCGGCCATGACCAATCAAGGAGAGTGTTCCTCGACGTCAAGTTGTGAATCAGCGGTGTGAGGAAAGTGTTCCTTAGTTCAAGCTGTAAGTCGGCGGCTGTCTGCGGATTGAATCCGCTTGTTTGTGTGCATGGAGCGTAAGCCCGTGGAAGCTGTGAATCAGAGGGTGTTTGGGGTTCATCCTCGGAAGATGTGAATTAGCAGTCATTTGGGGACTTGTTCCCGTGTGTGTTGCTGCAATTGCAGCTTAGTGGAAGCCTCACCTTGTTTAGTGAGCGGTGGACGTAGGTGGATGGGAGTGTCCGACCGAACCACCTAAAAATTTTTGTGTCTCTGTGAATACTTGTATGATTGTTTCATTTCTTCTATCTTCATTCATAGGTTCTAGTTAACACTATCACACACACAAAGTTGATTACACTGCTACACACCTTGCTCACACACCCACTAAGTGTTTGATAAATTGTTGCTCAGTGATACAGTAGATCCTTCTGTTTGCTAGCTGAAGAGACGTGTATTTCAACTTGTTTCATTAAGTCAGATAGCTCTTAACCACGATCATTTTGACACTTAGTATATCTAAGTTTCACTCAACTATTTATAAGTGCTGTTGTTGAATTCCACTGTGCGCTAAAACCAGAGTTTCATCTAGTTAAATTTTTTAAAAGGGTGTAATCAATTCACACACACCCCCGCCCTCTTGATTACGGTTGCACCAAGGGACCCAACATGTACAACTCCTCTCAAGCACCGAGCACGCTCGATGCCCGGGAGTGGGGGACTAGTGAGGATGGGAAAATACATCATGCCCAACACGGCCCAATAACGCTAGGCCCACTGCGGTCCAAGGTAGCTAGGTCCATAAGCGGCCCTTTCTTTTTGTAAAACCCTGCCTAGAGATAGATGGGAGAGTGCACCCCTTACCAGAGGTATGGAGAATAGTCACTCCACCATCAGACCACTAGGAGGTAAATATTATTACTATGGAAAAAGAATGACATTTACATCAATCGAATGCTCGGCATGCCTAGCTTATCTATGTTGTGCCCCTTGGGCTTTGATGATGATGTGCTGTTTTGATGATAGCATACATCACAATTAAATGATCGAAGTCATTTTTTGATGATGAATAATATTTATCATCATCAGAACTTCAGAGCCACAAGGGACGCAACAGTTGTCGCATTCTTGAGCGAAGTTCAGCCAAGGATGAAGGCTTTCCATGTCCTCTAAGCCTTTGGTCCAGGAAGTAGTTTATTCCGTTGTGTGTTTGAGTCGTGGATTATCATTTTTGGGTCACTTCTTCAACATCGCATTACCATTTCTCTTCACTCCCCCTCACATTTTTCACTGGCATTCTTGCATTCTTCACCATCCTATTATTTTTTCACGCCCCCATAGGGGTTAAAAAACCAACAACCCCAAGTACACGCCCTTCCACTTATGCATTTCATTTGTCACTTAAATTCATAGATACCGCACTTTCATAAACTCATTTGGGTCATTTTTCTTTGGTCATTGGTGTTGTTTTGTAGGTCAACAGACATTTTAGCACGAGGCCCATCCCTCCTAGCCGGCTGGAAGGGGTAGAGGAGTGAGTTCCTTGGTTCGAGATCTGGAAGCTTTTGTGGTTCACCTCAGACCGTTCACTAGGGGTTGCGGTCTTCCCTAGATCGTCTCTCTCCTGTTTGCGGTCACTTGAGGACCGTCCAAGCTCCATACCAAACCTTCTTCCAGCGTTTTACTTCAGTGCTGGTAGTGGCCTATCGTCTGACCATCTTAACCAGTCGGTAGCCATCAGGAGACCGTCTTCTTCCTACACCAGCACTGTATTGTTTGGGCGAGTGGCTTTCACTTTTTCCAAGGTACGTAGTGCGCTTCTCTTTGCACTAGTCACCTTGGTGGCGATCACGATCTGATAATGTGTATGGGTGATTGATTTCATCTTGTTATCTATTTCTTGCCTTGCACTATTTAGCACATCCATTCACTCACACACCCATACGCACCTTTCTTTAGAACTAGAAAGAGAGAGAGGGAAAAAGGTATCTACATCCTAGTTTTTTGGTGATTACGGTGGGACACCTTGTGCCCATTGTGCTTTAGACATTGTTGACCTGCTCCTGTGTGTTTGTGTGAGTTAGTTTTTAGCCTCCTGAGATTGTCGATTTATTTTCTGTCATTTGTTGTTCCCTGGGTTGGCTGCGGTCCTCTGTGGGCCGTTTGTGGTATCCAACGGTCAGTCGATAGACCGTTTTGTTCAGCCTCAGGTACGTCCATCTCCCCCCTTCTATTATTTACATTTTTGTGTCCTTGTTATTTGTTGCATTCCTCTGTGGGCCGTCTATCATATTCAGTGGCCCTTTTATACACTACTTTCCTCTGTCTCAGGTACGTTTCTGTCGTTTGTGTTTATGTGAGTCTGCTACCTTTTGCGGTCCTGTCCGGGCCATTGTATCCAGGTGACGGTCATTTGGTAGACCGCACATTTCACTTAGGCACACTATGGGTTTTTCTGTTACTATTTATTTTAGTTCTTGTTATTAACTGCTCCCTATCATACTGCAGTCCTTCGCAGCGCTGTTTTCCCTACTAGTGTGGTCTCCCATCAGACCGCTATTTGGCTACAGTGCACCCCAAGGTTCATATTTGTCTTCTATTTTCCATC
>JANBPO010003443.1:0-21389 GCA_024336825.1 Amorphophallus titanum | reverse complement strand
TAAGTTGTACTCTATATAATCGAAGTGTCTTTTAAAGTATCGGCTCAGTTCTTGTAAAGAACTCCGAAGTTAAGCGTGCTTAGTGGGGAGTAGTACGGGGATGGGTGACCTACCCAGAAAGTCTATCATTCTGGAGCCGATCACTGTCAGAAAGGGACAAAATCGTGAGGTCGTTAGGCCAAAGCGGATAATACCTCGACGGTATAGAGTACGAGGTGTGACATCTCCGCAACCATTTCAAACATCATACCAAGTAGATTAGGAGGTTCAAGCACATGAGAACATGGAGAGACAGTCAAGCACAAGACCAAGCGATAATGTCATTTTTTAATCATCAAAATCATATACACAACATGTTGATTGTTATTTCCCTCTTGATAGCTGCATATCGAGTCAGATTAGATTCATGTGTTCATTATTTCAGTTGTTTGAATAATTAAGGGAGAGACTTTGAAAATTTGATTTGTCATGCAAGTTTTGCTTTAAATTTAAAAATCTATTGCACATACTTTGATGTCTGCATAGAGTCATTTGCATAATCATGCACAATCATAAAGATTCATTATTCTTCTAGAACTGCATTGCATTTGTTCTACACTTTCATGCATGACCTCATGGTATAAAAAATTGGCGCGGACACCAAAGCTAGAGATCGGCTTGACTCAGCAAGCCGACGGTACCGGACACGTAGCACGACACGGGTGATGCCAACGTCCTTGTGGCTGGGGGACAGCATAGAGCCTCCACCTAAGTTTTGATATTTTAGTATGTATTTGGTATGCGTTTGGTATGTATTTGGTATCTATTTGGATTATATTTGGTTTGTATTTATTTTTGATTTTAATGTGGGTCAATGGGAGAATATTGTATATTTGTGTTTTTCTTGGGATTAATATGGGTCAATGGGAGAATAGTGGCCCAAGTTGCCATTTTTGACTAGGAGAGAGGGGCACTCCCTCCTTTGTCCAATGTTGTGAATATAATATTCACACATGTCTCCCTTCCCCATTATGCCCCTTTGACCACGGGTATTTGATGTCTTTTGTCTTAAGTCTCCCTTCCCTATTATGCCCCTTTGACCAAGGATATTTGATGTCTTTTGTCTTAAGTCTCCCTTCCCCATTATGCCCCTTTGACCAAGGATATTTAATGTCTTTTGTCCTAGGTCTAGTGTTTAGTGTAAGATCTCTCTTGTAACATTTTGGGGAATTAATGAATGAAATTTTGGTTAAACAAGCAAGAGCTGCCATGGGCGCCCTCTCCCTCTCTCTCTTTAGTTCTTCATCTTCTTCCTCCTTGATCCATGGTGCGAAGCCCATTCTTAGGAGTGATTCTCACCCCTATCCACTCTGCTAGATGTGACTTCTAGCCACCGCCGCTGCCGCCGCCATTTGTGCCGCTGTCGAGCCACCACAACCCAGTTTCCATCCTACTGTCCAGAATCTCGAAAGTGCTAGACAGAAGCTCTGTAAAAAGGTTGTTTCTCCTCGTCCAGATGTCTGATCGACCTCCAATTTTAAGGGCATCTTCCTTACGTCTTCCCCCAACCTTAGATTAATTTTCACGCCGATCTGATGTCGTTTCGAAGAAATGTTTGTCGGAGAGACGGCATAATTTAATGTTGGCGAGAAAGCGGGCAGAGCTCTGGAAGGTTGTCAACCTCGGGCAAGGTTAGATTCTGACCATGGCGGAACGATCACGGGGGTTCGGATTCGACCTGTAATAGGCATCGTTTATATCCCTTTTATTCGTGTTGCCACTTGAGCGACGAGGAATTAGAATTTTGGTAGCATTCTCCCCTGTCTTGGAGTATGTCGGGAGGATGTAGTGGGTGCTCATCTACAAAAGTATGAGACGGCCCCTTAATCGTCCAGGTGTGTATGGAGCGACAACACCTGGGGGCATATCGAGTGTAACACCCCTGAGGACTGGCCTACTAGGAGGTTCAAATTACCCGAGGGACATTTCGATCAGGTCTGCACAAATCTTTCGACTTGTCGTTGACACCGCGCGATACGCATGCAGGTTCAAAGGTGAACCGATGTAGCCCAGGGCCATCGAGTCTAGGACTAAAAGCGCGGAAAACTCGTTTGGACACAGATTCGGAACTGATTTAGGCTAACAACGCAGCAACGCAATGGGTAAACCTTTGGACATATGTTCGTTTATGATTTGGCGTAATTTAATATTAAGAAAGAGGACAAAACCTAACAGAGTGGATCCGACCCGAAAGGTTGTTGGCCCCGAAGTGAGATCAGGTCATGGCCACGGTGGGGCAAGCCCATAGACGTAAACCCAGCTCGCAACATGCCCTATTTGTATTCATTTTATTCATGATTCAATGGACCTGATCAGGCTAAACGCCCGCAAAAGGACTGACCCGAGGGTTCTGACCAGGGCAGTACAACATAAAGTGAAGTCCGATGGTCAGGGGTCACGTGAATGGTGAAAAGAGCTCGTTCCAGGGAGCAGGATCGCAACGGTGGCAAAATTAATGGAATTTAACTCTTAATGGGTCCAAAATGAATAGTTAAGATCACTATTCATTAACGCCCTCTTTTTCCTCGATATTCGGCTATCTGGCAGTCCGTAGAAACTCCCTTTGGGACAGGGCATAGGGGATCACTAGCTTGTTGGGTCCCGGAATAGGCGAGCGGACAAGAAGGGAGGGTTGAATTGTCCCCCAGACTAGGTGGAAAATTAAAACACTACTTAGCGGAATTAACAATATTAATGAGATTGAAGAAATTAACTAAACAAGTTAACTAAATTCTCTCAATCTCTCCGTTCACACACGATCACACAAGCGGATATAACAAGCAAACCACACAATCGCACAGTGCAAAAGGGATTTTTACGGTGGTTCGGGATCACGACGGACTCCCTACGTCCACCCCTTACCAAACCGGTAAGGCTTCACTCTAGGATAAAACCCCAACACGGAGATGACGCTCCAACACACACTGAGACTTGGTCTCCAACACGATCTAACCACGGATCAAGACACACACATACAAACCGCAACAACCGCGGCACAATATAACCACAACCGTACATAGACGGTTCTCCACACACAAAGTCAAAGTTCAAAAATGAAGGATATGTTCAATACATGCTCATAAACCAAATGTAAATCACTGGAATAGATGTAAAAAGAGTGAAGCGTTTTAAGGTCCAATTATGTTAAGTGTGGATTTGGGCCTTAATCAGTCAATTCGGCCTATTTATGGATTTTATTTGGGGTGGTCACAGAAGACACTATTGCTAAACGTTTTATCCTCTACAAGATTCTAAATTTTTCTAGATTTTTATAAAATAGTCAAAATTTCACTTGTTTTATGTATTAAGGATTTTCTAATTAATTTCTCATAAATTTTATTTATTAATAAATCAAGGTGCTACAGGCACGCTTCTGGACACGTTGTGGCATAGACTGCCTTGAGATTTTAAGATGGCACGCTCACTATCTTGCTCGGCCATGACATCCCGTTTGCCTCGGGAGCTGAAATGTGTCAGGAAATAAATCAAGTGCCTATCCTTTGGATGGTCTGGCTGGTAGTCGCCCTCCTGGTCAAATGCATAGCTGGTCTTGGTTAGCGATAAGTGGTTGAAGTCCATAGTGTTAGTGTCAGAGCCTGAGGACTCTACTAAGGCTGCCACTTCTGCCTGCTCCCGATCAAGATCCCACACATTTTGCCATGACACGGCAGGAGGGTCAACCGAAGGACGAGGTCTAGCGTTGGTGGTTGCTAAGGGAGAAGAGCCACTTGGGGTAGCCATATCCTGCAAGGCATGGTGACAACAGTCAGAACAAACCATTGGTGAAATGAAAAGCAAAAAAAGTTAATTACAAGGAAGGACTATCGCTGAAATTAAATGGACAGGGTGTCAAATTTTCTGACGAAATTTTGACAGAGCCTCCCCTAGGCGGGAGACTAAGGAAGAGACGCGGGTGCACGTCCACAAGGAGTGACGGCCCCAAAAATTTATGGTGCGCACGAAAATGGCAACACCGAAAGTTCTTTGGCCCCTTCGAGCTACCCAACTAGCCCAGCGGCCCTGATACGGTGGGCTCCCTGTGGAGCTTGATACGGTGAGCTCCTCCCCGAAGGCCTAATACGGTGGGTTCTCAGCGGCCCTGATATGGTGGGCTCCCCCAATGCTCCTGATACGGTGGCCCCAACGCTCCTGATACGGTGGCCCCAACGCCCTGATACTATGGTCCCAGCGCTGCTGATATGGTGAAGCCCCATTCGCCCTGGTACGGTGAGGCCCCAGTAGCCTTGATACAGTGGGCCTTCCCACCTTTGCTGATACAGTGAGGCCCCGGCAACCTTGACACGGTGACTTTGCCCCCTTATGCTAATACGGCAGGTTCCCCAAACATTGATATGGTGGGCTCCTGCCCTTGTGATACGGTGACACCGGTGAGGTTCCGTTCAAGTAGAGGAAAGTAGAAGAAGTGGAAGAAGAAGAAGAAGAAGAAAAGAAGAAGGAGAATGGAGAAGAAAATAAGAGGAGGAGAAGAAGAAGAAGAGAAAAGTGGGCAGAGGCAAGAGGGAGAGGGGGCTAGGGCTCCACGACCGTCATCTCCTCCTGCAGAAGGAGATAAGAAGAAGAAGAAGAAAGAGAGGAAGGGGAGGGACTGCAATGGCCTCCGCACCCTCAAGGATGACGGCGGCAATAGTGTCAGAGGCAGGCAGCAGCTGGCGACGAACCGAGGAGAGAGACAAAGAGGCAATAATTAACCCCTCCATTAACCCCCCCACTCAAACCAAGGGAGGGATCCCCCCTTCCCTCTCCCTTCCACCCCCAAATTCACAGCCCCACTCCCACCCCCTGCAAACTCCATCTCCCAGCCCCATTCTCCACCTCTCATAGCCTGCTTAGACCCCCCATTGACCCCCCTAACAGTCAGGGGATGCCCCAGCTCATTCCCACCCCATTTCTCTCTCCTCATCTCCCCACTATCACCCCCTTCCACCACTATACCCTATGTAGTTCGCAGGCAGCATCAAAGTCCCGAGTTGCAGATCCTGTCTCGGAGTCATTCGACATCATCTGAAGGCGTACCATACATCACCGGAAAGCTCGTCGAGAAAGCTTCGTAGCTGTGGTGGTCTCTCTGGCATCCGACCTCCCTGATGTCCGGGAGGCTCGATCTCCCCCGACTGCACAAATAAGGATCAGCTGGCAACCTAAGATGACTTCCTGGAGATCCCACGGTCGTATCCCACAACTTCTGAGGGCGCCACTTGTCCGAGGACTCCTACAACCAGTTGGCATCCATCAGAAAAAAGCAGCATCCCGTTCGGCATCCGTAGGAGCATTTTCTGATTTACTTCCCCCAAGTGCGCAGAACAGGTCACCCTAGACCTGACCTGACCCATCCCCACTCAACGGGCTCCTCCTCTCTACCACGGCATCTTCTGGTGCTCCCCCTGGCTGCCGATCGAAGAAGACTCGTCCACGGTCATCCTTAACTTAGTCCCGTCTCGATTGGACTTTGGGAGTGGCCGTGGCGCCTGCATCCAGTTGCTATTGTACCCTGGGGCCAGTGCGAACCAGAGTGCAGAGGACCTACTCTAGGAACCACCCCGGCTGGTGATGACAACGGGCTCATCCACGAAAATTCTCCAACATACCAGGGTCTGTCAGCGATGATTCGACACCAGTTTCGGTGACTTGTGAGATCGGGGGAGTGCACAGCGGCAACTACAGCAACTCACTGTCCTGCAGTCCCAGACCTGGATAGAACCAGAGAAGTGCCCTTCCGGCACCCACTTAGCTAATCTCCCCTCCCCGCCTGGCCGGCTTAGTGCCCCTCCCTGTGCGAAGGTAGTGCTTGGGTGTAACTCTTGATTTCCCCTCCCCCAGTCCAACCCCCCTATGTGGGGAGTAGTGCTTGTATAATTTGAACAGGTCGCCATCCGAAGCTACATCGGCGTGGCGTGCGAGGGCATACCCACGTCTCCCCGCTCACCTTCATCTCTGGCCGGGATCAGCATCTTCACGCTAATCAGGTGAGCCTCGGATCCTCTCCTTGCTGGTTTAATTCTGCTTAACTTAGTATTACTTCTAGTTGCAGCGTCGACGGTGAGAGAGTGCTCGTTCTAACTTTCCTTCAAATTGAGCGACCACCACGGAGAGAGTTGAGAGTGCAACCCTACAACCCACGCCCTCGGCGTGCCAACAGCCCATTGATTTGGGCATTCCAGACCCTTAGGGGTCCAATCATAAGTTATTCAAGCCCTTGGAACCTCTGTTGTGCATCCCTTGGTTTTGATGATGACAATAAAATATGTTCACTAATCAAAATTCTATATCAAGGAAAAACTATGTTGATCCCATCAAAGTTTGAATGTCTAAGTATTTATTATCAAATCAGCGAAAATATTACAATACTATCCCCATACTTTGTGAAATTGTAAAAATACTCAAGAGATTATGCAAAATCTCAAGAGTTCAGAAATTCTTCGAGAAATGTTCAAGTTCACCCAAAGTGTTCTCAAAGCTGATGGAAAAATCGTGCTTCTATACAAAAAATTCAAAAACTATCATTCTACCCTAGAAGTTTCAAAATTCACATAAATACCCAAGAGAATTATGTAAAAATCTGAGAATCGCATGGGGAGCTTATCTTCTTCAACAATAGTGTAGAGGTAGAAAACTGGTTCCAAGCCCTCGTACCACACTTTTAATATTGATTTGTTGGGAGAAGGTCGTCCGACACCCGTGAAAACCTGCAAACACCAGAGAAGCGGCGTCAGAAGGAGCCCTGAGCGTTACCCTAAGGGACAACCCTTCGATGCTTAAGTCAGCACTTTCGAAGATGGAGAATAGGAAAAATAGGAGAGAGAGAGAGAGAGAGCGTCGAAGGTCGATTTTGTAGACTTGGAGGGGTGGTTAGTCTCCCGGAAGAGTGCTCGCCGTATCCAGGGGGCGCTCGTAGAGTACTCGCTGGGCTGTAAGGGTGATCAGAAGATGATCAGTGCCCTCCTTCGTAGAATCAACTCTCAAGATGTGGTGAGTCGGAGCCTCTCGTGTTGTGGCTGTAGGTTGATTCTCTTGTCTCTCTCCATGTACGTCCTTTTTCTTTTCCTCTAGCGAATGTCTATTTATAGGGGTTGTTCTGGTGACAAGGGCATGTCCCTTAACAAGGAAGGACACAAGTCGTGGGGTACCGCCCCTCCATGATCGTGAGGAGTTTTTCGTTGAGGGTCCGTTCCTCTAGAGTTAGACAGTTCAATGGCGAGTCTTACGACGCCTGTATGGCGTGCTCACCCTTAGTGGTGTTGAGGCCGTTGTCGTGGGGGGTAATGTTCAGTCGTCGGAGGGTCATCCGACGTCCGTTGTTCCGAGGACTATCCGTCCTGGGTTGTCTGTCGTGGGCCGCGGCTGTCGGTATCCGTTGTAGATCGTGGGCCGAAGCAGGCCTGGTGTAATGGGCCTTATATGGGCCAAGCTGATTTTACCCTCCTCAAGTAGCAATTTCAATTTTTTCTTTCTGATGCATTTCCTGTTTAATGTGTGTGGATGGGCCAAAAGAAAGGAGGACTCCTTTTAGTTTCTTTATTAGGTTTCCTTCTCTATTTATGTGGGTCATAGGTCTCTTGATTTTGAATGGGGTTTTGGCAAATTCGTACACTTCTTTTTAGTAGGAAAGCAGGGTTTCTTTTGACGTAACATAGGAAAAAATGACAGCTCGATTTAGGGTTTCCCTCCCTTGACTTTTTGCTCGTAGATATATCTTTCCCTTTTCCTTTTCTCAAGGAAGGCGGCCGACCACCTACCTCAGCGGCAGTGACGGGGGTGAGGCCGGCGAGGGCGCAGGGTGCTTGGCGAAGATGGCAGCACGACTGTTAGCATCGAGTAGCAGGGAGGACGTCACGGCTATGCGTTGACTAGCCTACAAGGGGCGCTTGTCTCACGGCCACCACGGAGTCCGTTAAGGATCGTGGGTTTGAATTTATCAGGATTAACCCATTTTAATATTCACCCGATCGTCCGTGGGAGATTCGCCACTAACAGGCGGATCCCGCGGGCACAACGGCGTGGTAGCCAAACGATGGGAATATTTTCCCTCCTCGAAACCGCCACGATTCACTGTCGGGATGGTTGAAACGGCGCGGTAGAAAACCCTTACGAATGATTATTAGCACATTTGTATTAGGCCAACCAAAAAGGGACTTGGAAAATAGTGACGGACAGTAAAAGGGGGGGACCTCATTCTCCCCTATCTATACTGTAGAACAGTGACAGAGGTGAGGGGACGATTCGCGCGTGACTTCGTCGACAAATTGAACTAACATTAAATCTACAAAAGGAGATTTTCGGGGAGGGAAGATCATTGCTGTAGCCCAAGGAGACCCAAGGGCATGTCTGGCATTGGAGAAAACAGATTCGAGAACCCCGTAAGCAACAAGAACAATTAGGTGCACAGAACGAGAAAAGAGGGGGAGAGAGATTACAGCAAGCGTTCAATCCCAAACACATATGTATCTTATCATCTTGGGAACAGGAGGTTAACATATCTTACAAAATCCAACGCCGGCGTTGTCGCACGGGCATCATTTCCATTAACTACGAGCAGACATTATAGGAGAAGGAGAAGAAGAAGAGACGGTGAGGAAGGGGGGAGAACAACGGGTTCATATCATCGCCCCTCCCCCTTTCTCTCACTGACATTGCATCAGTGAAGAAGAATCAAAACAAAGAAGAGAAAAATTGACGGGCAAGCTGTGGTGACCCACCTACGTAAACGAGAGGGCCGATTCTCTTCTTTAGCGCCGGGGAGTTTGTGCAGGGCAGAGGGTCACGGCCGTGAAGACGCTCGGATGGGAGGCTTGTTTCTCAAGCTTTTCTCTCTCTCTTCCCTCCTTGTTCTTCTGCTCATTTTCTTGCCCAAAATCCTCCCTCTCCTCTTGTATTTCTCTCTTGTTTATAGGAGGGGGTTCCCCGGCGCCACAAATGGCGCGCCAGGGAGGCCGCACTGGGGAACCAATTAGCATGCCGGGGAAGGCCACGTCGGGAAGCAGTGCTCCTTCTTTGCGCGCCAGGAAGGAGGGCGCCATTTCAACGACGTGTCGACAAACTATGGCGCCGTTTCAACGGCGTTTGCTTGCTGAACGTCAGCCGATTAGTCCAGGGATGGTCTCGGAAGTTACCATTCATGATTCTTCATGCCAGGGCTATCACAGGGCCTTGGTCAGGTCTCGACGAAGCTCTCGGTCGGTCGTACGGCCTAGGTTTGGGTTCCGTGTGCATTTGATTCGAGTGTGAGGGTCTTCCGCTAACACATCCTCCGACATCGTGGCTTGTGCTTCTAACTCGGCTTGACCCGCATTCCGAGCTCCCGTGTGGGAGGATATTCTGCCTAGAGCAGCGATCATTTGGCCTCTGACGGGCCTTCCTTCGTAAGAAGCTGAACCTGTTGTACATATCTCAGTGATTTTGATGATAACAAAACCAAAGACGTCTAAGTTGTTAAGATCGAGGCAATCAAACAGCTCCGCCCACATGATACTAAATACTGTAGTGGGCAAGGCTACGAGCAGCAAAGCACTTAGCTTCCACCCCTTCCAGGTTTTGTGTAATCGACCTGCTGTTCTTTTTTCTTAACTTAAGTTGTCGGATTAACATCAGACGGCTGTGGTGCTACGTGCTGACAACGCTCCCAAGCTATCAACTGCATGATATCACGAACACCTCCCTCCACACACGCACACGCACACGCACACGCACACGCACGCACGCACCCACACACACGCACATAAAAAAACATAAAAAGGGTCAAAACGGTGTCTTGTTGTGACTCGTCGACTCGATTTTGACTCGTATGACTCAGATGTATTGTACCGGATCAGAGAAGAAATGAGTTAGGACGACTCCGATCGAGTGGAGTCGAGTCACAAAGAAATCTAGTATATTTTAAGTGTATCGTATCAGATCATGAAAGAATCGATCCGATATGAATCATCGAGTAGATGAACTACGATTGTGACACAACACGACACGTATCTGGTGAGCAAATGCAGAGATCCCTATACATAAACGTGTCCATGATCTCCTTGCGAAAGCCAAAGCTCTCGCTGCATCCTAACAACATAGCTAGATGTGCCCTAGAGATCGATGGGTAGAGATGGCAATGGCCACCACGCTGCGGAAGATCGATGCTGTTTATGCGAGGATATGGTGGTGGACCGGACCTCCCACCCACCGGAGTTAAAATCTCAGAATATCCTCGGCATCAGAGAGGGGGGGGGGTGGAGAGGAATTAAGAGAGAGGAAGATCCAGGCTGTAGGAATTAGAACACCAGCTGTTTATGCGAGGGGAGGATCTTTTAACTCCTCCCATTCATGCCCCAAATCATTGTCGAGGGCACATGCACGCTGCACCCAGCTGGGGAGCCCTCTAGATCTCTGACACCTCTGTCCAAAGGCTCCAAACGCCACTTGCGTGTTGTGTAGTCACAGGTGACGATAGAGAGAGAGAAGGTGTGGATCTCATTTTTTTTCAGGTCGTAAATATTATCCGTCGCTAATCGGAGTGGGGTGATTTATTCGTGCTCTTAAGACCTGTTTGATAGCAGACTGAGTTAAGCCGCCAGTTACTATCCACCGTATTTCACCATTTAGGTGGAATATCTAACAAGAACAAATCGTCGGGTTTATAATAAATAACACATATTTCATGTGTTAACTCTATGTTATACTAAATCGAGAATAGGACGTGACCGGCGAATAAGAGCAATGACCAGTGAACAACTCATCTCATTCGGCGATATGCAGCTATCAAACAGGCCCTTAACGATTAACGTTCTTTGTTATGAGCAACGTGATAGGTGCGAATAAATTACCTCACTCCGTTTTCAAGCCGACCCTTAACCGCTAACATTCTTTTACCGTGAGCAGTGTGAGATTTTACGAGAGGAGAAACCAAGAAGAATACGAAGAGGATCCGGACTTCATTTTTTTACTTACAGACAATGGTTCTGGGCTGCTAGAAATTACCAAACTACGAATTTGAGTCTTTGTGTTAATGGCGAATTATGGGTGTCAAGGGTATTTTTGTTTGTTTGTTTTGAAAACATTACTATTTGCAATATCTAAGGACTTGCTAAAACTACTAGCCAAGGATCGTCGTTCCTCTCCCTCTCATTAAGGATTTCCCTTGAGCAGGGCGTGCATTTGAGAGTGGGTTACCATAACCAACTGCCTCTAAAGAACGGTGCCCCTACTAAGGCCATACTCGGGATTCAATCCAACCTAAAAGGGAGAAATAGAAGAAGATTGGGAGATAAGCTTTGTGCAGGATGGGAGACATCAAGACTTGAATTCCTTCTAGGGCACTACCCCTCAAAGAGATAGTCTGTTGCGCCGGGGCTTTGTGTATTTGGTTTTTAGGACCCTTAGGCATGCATACGACCGGGCTCATGACGTCCCGCGGGGCTTTACCACTCTTGCTATACCTTTATTTTCACATAATTTTGCATTGATTTCTCATTGATTTTGATTAGATAACAGCCCTTATTGGCTAGATAAATCATGAAAGCTCATTCCTTTGAGGGTCAAGACTGCATCTATTTGAGACTTCTCCCGTATTGGGGAGCACCGAGGTCGGTCATCTTATCCGTCGATCTCTTGCCCCTGCATTCAGTCGAGCAAAGAAGAGAAAAGGACTTTCAGATATGGCCAAAGTAGCAACGGTGTGCTCGAGAGGAGATCAGCTATGGCTTACCGTGTAGTGTGTGTAAAACCCATGCTAAAAGGTCACCCTTAACGATGGAGGAAAGAACTAGACTCCCAGCACTAAGCTATCACCTGCCTAAGATGCTACAAAAGTGACTCATTTGACTAAGCGAACTAACTAAAGCCTAAATCCACTCATTCATATCACGGAATCAACACTTATAGACGCGTGTAGAAAATAGGGGAGTAATAGCAATAATAACATGTTCTTGCACAAAATAAAAGATACCTTTGCAAATCCATGGCGTGAAAATCGTCATCCTGGAGCGATTTTGATCATTGAGCTTTAAGGAGCGCGAGTAGCTTTGTATTCCTTGCTTGCCAGGATAAAGGATGATAGGAGAGCAAAGGATTAGATTCCTCGACATGGAGGAGTGGTAGACATCATACTAGACGAAGAAGAGATAAAAAGAAAGAGAGATGAGGGCTAGAACTCCCTCATTAAGGCGCAGAGGCCTGGATAACAAGGAACCAGATACATAATAAATAGAGATTAGCTGGAATCAAGGCGGGCTAAAGCCTCGAAAATAGCATGAAAAAGGGTGAGAACCTCGAAAAGGTGAGGATGAGTGAGTAGAAAGAGGAGGAAAAGAATCACTTGACACAGTTGGAGAAAAGGAATAATGATCACCCGCCAGAGGCAGGGAAAAAGAAGTATAAACACCCAACAAGGTCGGGGAAGAATCAGAAGTAGCACCCGTAAGTCCCGAGGAAGAATCAGAGGAGACTCTCAAAAGTCCCAGGGAAGAATCGGATGATGTCCCAAGATCGGGATGGAAGAATGAGATAGGCCGGGGCCTAGAAGGGGAAGACTCTAAATGAGAGGGAGGAGAGGAAGGATGGGGGCTTGTAGACCCGACAAGAGAGGAGAAAATAATAGAAACTGGATTGGGAGAAGGTAAGTACACCACCCAAGGGTGGGAGCTGAGTAGAAGAAATGGATGGAAAAAAGGAGAAGAAGAAGTAGTGGCCCCTCGAGTGCACAACATGCGACCTCTGTACCTGCGCCGCCCCCTCTTCTTAGCAGCAATCTCTTGAACAAGGGTCTGCCTGGCGTGGACCCTTTGCCCTCTTGATTTGTAATGTCTCCTTAAATAACGGGCCCATCTGGCAGACGACCTAGCCCGTCTATGAACATGCAGTCTTGTTGGGATGGTTGCCCCTAAACATAGAGTGCTAACAACAGGTGGACATCCTTGAGCAAGTAACTCCTTAGGATGATCATCACAAAATCATGGAGTCTTGTCACTCGGCACTAATAGTATGAGATTCGACATCTCCATTGGGCAATTAGGCATGAGGCATAACTCCCTTTCCAGAAGAGTAGGACGAAACTGAGGGAGAGTAATGCGTGGCGTTGACGCGACCGGTTTACCAGTAAACCCAGGGAGATTGCATAACAAGTGTAGAATGTCCTTGGAAAGTGTAGAAGATACGGTCAATTACCCCTTGAAAATGGAATCCATCAGGCTCTTGGCAACCGTACGAGTTAGCACAATCCGAGTAGAGTACCCCTCTTGGCCAGTGAACTGAACAGCAATAGAGTGAGGAGAAACAACAACATCGATGGTGAATCCTCCAGCGAGCAAAGAGATTGCCACCGGCCTTGCTTTAGTAGAAACCGGCACTAATGCAAGGGAACTCTTCTCGACAACTGTCTCCATAGGAAATGCAGGCTCACTCTCCCCAAAATAACGAGGGATCAAGACGTGTATCGGCATTCGGTAGATAAACTCTTGAACTTTGAAATGCATAACTAGTACCGAATTATCTTGAGCCGGCTCATCATCTCCCTAGGGACTAGTCCCGAGGGGCACCAGATGTAGCGCGCACCTTCTCTGTGGGGTGGAACTAGGTGGAGAAAGGGGTGAAGAAGGCTTGAAAAGCGTGGGTGAAAGTTTAGAAGGTGTAGAGGGCTTAGGTGGTGGAGGGATGGTGGCGATGATAGGCTCAGGTGGAGTTAAAGGAAAAGGTGGAGGTGTAGGAGGGGGTAAATGCGAAGGTGGAGGTGTAGCCTTCTCAGGCTTGGGTGACGATGGCGAAGGAGATGGCAAAGGTGGTGAAGATAGTGGAAGTAATGGAATAGGGGTCTTTGGGAGAAGAGGTGGTGAAGACGATGGTGATGGCGGTAGGGGTAGTGGAGATGGTGGTGCAGGCAATGATGGTAATGGATGTGAAGATGGTAAAGGTGGTGGTGAGGCAGAGGAAATGGCAGGTCGTGGCGCACACCTTCGACGTATCGACATGACACATCGAGCGGTGTCGAGAGTAGAACCAGTGGCGAAAATGGAGGGAGAAGGAGAAGTAGCACTAGCCTGAGCAGAGGCTTGGGTTGGTGGAGGTTGAGTAGGAGATGGTGGAGGTAATGAAGTAAGTGATGGAATAAGTCAGGGATCGGGTGGTGGAGTAGATGACGGAGCGGGTGCTACACTACTCAAAGAGTCACAAGGGTGCCCCTGGTCTTGTAACGTAGATGGCTGCCTGGGCGGCACTTCTTGCTACTTATTGCGGAGATTTAAAATAGCTTCATGCATGGCAGCCCAATCGATCCTCTTATCATCTTCCAGGCCATAAACAAACTCCCGAAACTCAGGGCAATCCTCAACCAAATGCCCCTGCTGACAATGAAAATCGTAAAATTAGAGCGAATCCCCGACTGCAGGTCGGCAAGGGATAATCGGAGGGAGTTGCAATGCATGAGTAGCCATCAAAGCCCCAAAAATGTCAGTAAAACACTCCAGCAATGGAGGACGAGGAGCCCGCTTCGGGCACAGGAGATGCTGAGGGGTATAGGAAGGTAATGGAGATGGAGGTGGAGAAGAAAGTGGGGGTTGTGAAGGCAAAGGTGTATGGCGACTAGTGGAGAGACTAGGTTGAGGCATATATGGAACGGGGATGTAGTGGATGGCATCTACCAGCTCGGGGTGTGATGTTTCCTTGACTAGAGGTAGGGACGCATGCGGAGATGCATATGTGGAGGTGGAGGGATGTGTGGAGGGTTGGTGTATGGAGGTATATGAGTATGTGAGAGCGGAAGGCTGACTCGTGGAAGGATATATGGTGGGGGCCTGACTCATGGAAGCACATGTGGGAGAGGATGGATAGGAGGCGTACATGGGCATAGAAGGTGAAGGAGACTCGGGGTCAAGGGAAACTAGGAGTTGTTGGCAAATGAAGTGGGCTCGGCTATACAGTTGTTGCCAGGAGGTAATATCATTCAAGGCTAAGATAAAGCAATACTCGAACGTTGCATTAGAAATGATCATTTTGATTTTTTCTCCCTCCAGAATATGCCTCAGGACTTGTGCGGCCAGATCCACTCTCAAATAATAAAAAGGCCCAACCCAAATAAAAATAGAAACCTTTAACCCAATAGCTAATGGGCTTTCGTAGATAGGCTTTAAGGACTTTACGTTTAACATATAATGGGATTTTGAGGAGAAGGACACCCCGTAGATACAAGGCCTTTAGGATATATGTATAAATATATTTTACAGTGGGCCTATTAAGCACAAACAACTCTAAATCACGTTCGAAGGTGCATGGATGTTTTTAGGGTTCTTATCAAACAAGGGAAGCGGCTGCTAGTATGGGAGGATTAGGTTTACCTTGGGAAATTTAAACCCAACTAGGATGCCATGAATGCACTAGGATTCTTAGGTTCCAAAACCTTATAAATAGGACCCCTGCGAGTAGCGGATGCACGTTGCTGCTACTGTCATTCATGACCCTGCGCCGTGGATCAAAGGAGAACCTACAGAGTCTTCTTCCTCCTCCTCTCGTGCGTTGTTGACACTAAAAATATTCCTAATTTTTCCTAACTTTTGGTTCTGTAGGTCTTAAGTTCTGATCGGGTGCTCCTATGCCGACAGAGAAGAGAAGAAAGAAAAGAAGAAAAAGAATGGCGGAAGCAGAACAAAAGATGAGACCAAAGAAAAAGAAGAAAAGAAAAGATGCTCGACTCCAATGGACAACCACTAAAGTAAGACCTGAGACGTCAGAAGAATATTTGGGACCATCCCTGAAGAAACAAGATGAAGTCTGGACAATGAGTAGAAGTCGATCAATTGGCCTTCACAAGAGAAGAAAATAAATACAATTGGACCTAGACAAACTAAATGGGCCAAAAGATGCTAGAAATGGGTTGAAGGGGCTTTAAACCGGCATGGCCCATGTTGATCCGATGGCGCGTTAAATCGACATGCAAAAAGTTCCAAGGCAGATTAATTTGGCACGCAAAGTCTCACGCCATTCTAAGCTCAACCCTCCTCCGCTATAAAAGTCTTCGTCTCGAGCAAGAAACCCTAAGAGAGGCACCCAACAAGGGAATACTCTAAAGAAGAAAGAGAGAAGGCGGCCAAAGAAAGAGAGTGGAGCGAAGAGAGTAGGGGGACGGAGGGGTGAGAGCAAAGAACGAGCCAGCAAAAGGAAAGAGAAGAGAGCCACCAAAGAGGCACGATCGGAGGCTCCCTGTGGCAGAAGGTGGGTTTCCGCCGGATGGTGCCCGTGTTGGGCTATATCTCCCCCTCCCTCATGTGTTTCTTCGCTCGTTGTTTGCGATTCATGTAATTTTCCTCTTTTATTTCAATGTAATTCATGTTCCCTCCAGAGAATAGCATATGAATCGGAGTGCAATTGAATGATTGTTTTGTGTACTCCCTTCCCTACTCTCTTCTCCATTTACTGCCAATAAATTCCTATTGTATGTTAAATCCAAGTGTTAATCGGTTTCTGTCGCTTCCCCAATGCCCAATCTGGGTGGTTCTTCTCCGGTGGGTATAAGAGATACGCGCCTTCGTTCCATATGAACGGTTGTGCAGAGGGTCATTAATCTCTCCCCGATGGTCATCAGAGATCTACCTAGCCTGGTATGATCTCTATCTGATCTGTTCTTGAGGGACACCATATAGCTTGACTATCTCCTTCATGTACAAAGCTGCTAATATATCCACAGACCATTGACTTTTGATGGGTAGAGAATGTGCAGATTTAGTCAATCAATCTATGATTACCCATATACCATTCTTCTTCCTGACAAATAAGATTGGTGCACCCCAAGGGGATGTGCTGGGTCGAATAAAGCCTTTCTCCAACAACTCCTAAAGTTGCTTCTTCAACTCCTTGTGTTCTGGGGGGGACATCCTATAGGGTGTTATTGAAACAGGTGCTGCTCCAAGAATAAGTTTAATGGAAAAGTTTACTTCCTTTTTAGGTGGTCAATTGGGTAATTCGGATGGAAAGACATCGGGGAACTCTCATACGATGGGGATTTCCTCAATGATAATTTCCTTGGACTCGGTGACTATTACGGAAGCAAGGAAAGCTTCATAACCTTGCGAAATAAACTTGTAGGCATGAAGAGAAGAAATGAGGATAGGATGCTTCCTATATTTGATGCCAAGGAAAGAAAACTGTGGAAGATCTAATTTATGGAAAGAAATCCATCTATTACGACAATTGATGTTGGCATAGCCTACACATAAGATAGCGTCGTAGCCTTCCATATCAAGGCATACGAGGTTCGCGGGGAGATTATAGCCTTCTATGCTTATCTTACTATTTGGGTAGTGGGTTGTAAGTTTGGTTCTAGGACCTAAAGGTGTAGTAATAGCTAGGTTTGAAGGTAGAGGAATAGGTGAAACTGACAAAGTTTTAGCAAAAGTAGTAGATATAAAAGAATGAGAAGCACTGGTATCAAATAACACAAAGGCAAGACGTGAGTAAATTTGAATGGTACATTCTATTAACCCATCATCCTTGGATGTTTCCTCGTCCAGCACGTCATTTAGATGAGCCTGCCGCCTACGCCTGCCATTAGAAGGTTAATCTTTCATAAGGGGGCAATCCGGCATGTGGTGCTCCCGACTTCCACATCGTAGATAAGTGCCGAGGTGCTTCCAGCATTCTTCGACCGAATGACCGAATTTCTTGCGGAACGTGCAAGTCACCATGACTTGCCATTCTTCCTCTTTGACCTTCTTATTCTTGTTGTTATTGTTGTTGCCATTCCCATTATAGGACCTCTTCTTACTGTCACAAGATTTGTAAGACCCTGTGATGCTGAACCTTTCTTCTTTTCGTCCATTCTTCTTGTACTTGCGGTCAGAGTCTTCGCCCTTGTCTTTAAACTTCTCGACCTTTTCCAAGGTCCTTTCACATAGGTGGGCTCAGTGGACCATCTCCGTATAGGTCCGGATGTTTTGGGGGCCGAGTTGTTTAACGAAGATGGGCCTTAGGCCATCCATGAAGCGATTGACTTTCAAGAGCTCTGTGCTAATAAGATGCGGAGCATATGGTGCTAGTCTTGAAAATTGGAGTTCATACTCCGCTACGGACATCATCCCTTGCCTTAAGAGAGGCAAATTCTGCAGCCTTCCTCTTGCGGACATGTTCAGAGAAATATTTTTTTCGGAAGAGTTCCAGAAACTCCTCCCAAGTAATTTGGGCATTATGAAGATGGGCTGAGGTGGCCTTCCTGGGAGAGAGAGAGGGAGAGGGGCGCAATCACGGGAGGAAGAAGAAGAAGGAAGAAGAAGAAGGAAAAAGAGAAGTCTTCATAAAGATTCATCAAACGAAATTTCTTCAGATTCGGAGCTTACTCGAGAGGATGATTCATCCTTTTGATCACTATTGTGATCACTTCTATTGGCCATCAAACATGTGTCATCCTTTCTCCCATGAAAGGCCATGCATTTTCTCAGTATCTCCTTAGCAGTGTTGCACGTAGAAATAGAAGGAAGGATGTTAGTGTCAACAGCAGCTTGCATTAACTTTAATGCTCTAAAATTATCACTGTTCTTTGATCTGTGATCATTAGTCCATTTGGACACATCCTTAGGCAATCTGTGTGGACCTTTATCAATGAGGTTCCACAGGTTTGGATTTACAGAATTGACAAATGTGCACATATTTCCTAGACAGAAATAAAAATCAGAACCGTTGAACACTGCTGGAGAAGCCATAGAAATCAATTAAGAGTAAATGAACTAAAATAACAAAGCACCAAAAATAGCAGGATCTACTTTGCAGATGGTTAGATCTGATCAATCAGAGACCTACTCAGATACCAATTATTGGGTCTCGTAGTGCTGGAAGACAGATCTAGAGGGGGGTGAATAGATCCCTCTAAAAATTATGTCTAATTTAAAACTATACCAACTTCACACAACGAAACTAAACCTAGACTGACTATTTGCAAACTTAAGTACTTAGCGAACCAAGCCTCACAATGTGTGGGTGAAGGATTTGTGTGTGATGCAGTACAGTGCACAACAGTTAGATTAATACGTGTGTGAACATCAATAACATGCTACAATGCATGTGCACATCGAACAACCAATAAGTGTGCAGTATGTAGACTATACCGGTGAATGAGGTAGAGGATAAGGAATCAATCACATCACAAAGCATAGAGATTTTTAAGGTGGGTCGAAACCACGACAAGCTCCCCCCATCCACACCTCACCAACAGGTGAGGCTTCCACTCGCTGGAAACACCATGACGAGGATAACTCCCCAACAAGGAGTAAAACTCCACAACACGCAGGACAAGCCTGCACACACATGGGGACACGCCCCAACAAACACATAGAGGACAGATCCTGCACACACACATACACACAAATGCTCAAACACCTTGAGCCTGTGCAACCCTTGCACAGAAATACACACGAGAGTATCATTCATAGTATGGAACCAACAACCAATTAACCATGATTGCAAAACCACAATAGACTGAATTCTTTAAAAACTCCCTTAGCCGAAGTTAGATGATCTAATCTCTACAGTAGTAGGTTCTCCTTCTTTCCCACTCTTCTTTACTTGATCTTCACTAGATGAAGCTTCCTCTTCGCAGACTCTACTAGTCCAGCAGATTCTCCTTCTTCTTCACACTTCTTCATGACCACTGGCCTTGTACCTATCCAGATCTACAGCTTCGTCTGCAGCTCCTTCTTCTTCTTCTTCTTCTTCACTCTCACACTTGTAGCTCTTTGTAGCCTTCACTACAATTCTCTTCTGCTCAATCACACAGATCTCTCTCTTTCAGATTTTTCATGTACCGTCATGGAGCCCCTAGGGAACCAACTCCCCTCTAAAAGTTGCAAACACTCATTGATGAGTTGGAAGAATGCGTTCCCTCTCATCCTACCCAGGCGGTCTTGCAGGAGAAATATATTCCCTAGGAGGAGATAGAGCGCAAAACTCGCTTGAGGAGTTGGATCTGCCAAATGCATCAACGAGCTAAAGAGGGTGAGAAACTCCCAATCCCTGAAGATTTGACCTTATTTTACAAGGATGAGGAAATCACTATTGAGAAGTTGGATGAAATGTTCAAGAGCTTCTCATGCCACATGGTGTTATTCCACCACCCGGAAACCTCTACTCTGCAGAGGCTGAGTTCACGGTGAATAGACCCAAGCGAAAAGCGGCCCTAGCAATGCGTCAACGCTACCAGGTGGAGGAAAGAGGCTGAGGTTGCAGGCGAGGAAATAATCCAAACCTGCTCAATGGTAAAAGCTCTGACTCTGCAAACCTCGACAAGGTGATCACCTTCTGAGGCGAAGAACCAAGCCCTATCCCCGCAGTTGAAATACAGGGTAACATCTTTGAGTTTGACTCCTCTAACGAGGAGGGAGAGCTTGCAGTCCTAGCAATGCAAGATAAACTCCTTGATCAAGTCGGTCCTTCTGGCAAGGATAGCCCCGACCATCCACCACCTATGTCTGAAGAAGAATCTCTGGCTCCACTACTGCAAGAAGAGCTGGGCCAGCCGAGCAAGGCGGGAAAACTCTCTAAGGAGGGGAAACCGGTAGGCCAACAAAATACCTTGGCAGAAATGATCCCTTCATTGGAGAAGGCTCGTGCTCGAGCAGATCGTAAAATACTCTAGCACATGAAGCGATTCCCCACAACTATTACTATCTGGGAAGCTATCGCTTGGAGCAAAGAGCTAACGGAGGCTCTCATAAAGATCCTTTAGGAGCCTGAAGTTTGTGAAGCCCATGCTGTCGAACTACAAGTCAGGCCTATGAAGCATTCGGAGGGAGCATCACATTTTCTGAAAAGAACATACTATTGTCTTCTCCATGCCATAACCACCCGCTATATATGCAGGGCAAAATCAACGGTCACGAAGTGAACTGAGTTTTGGTAGATGCTAGTGCGGCCATCAACATTGTGCCCTTAAAGACATTCAAATCCATGTACTTGATGCCTTACATACAAAAGGTAAACGCCATAAATATCTTCGGATTCAATCAAAAGTTGGAGGAGGCTCTTGGTAAGGTTGGCGTGGAGGTGGTCTTGGATGACTTTGTCACTAAGGTCACCTTTTATATCATAAACTGCAACACGTCGCACAAAGTTTCGTTAGGGAGATCCTGGTTACATGAAATTGGGCAGTGCATAAAATATGCCAAAAATAGGGAACAACACACGGTCTTCGTTGACCGAGCTCCTTTTCAGCCAAATGAATGCAACCTGATTAATGCCTCTATATTTTAGAGAGCCCACCACATCGCCGACTGTCAAGACCACAAACAAGGGCAAACAAAAGCTATTCTCAGAAGGAGAAGAAGATGAGCTGGAGCTCTTCACGATCAATGAAGACGTGGCTAAGTTGCATAGACTGAGCCTTC
>JANBPO010003441.1:0-15052 GCA_024336825.1 Amorphophallus titanum | reverse complement strand
GGCGTCACGCTGTCCGCGACCAACGGCGGCGGCGGCCCGACATCCGTCTCGGTGACCGATGGCGACTACTACATCGACGACCTATGCACGGAGTTGCAGACGCAGCTCAACGCATCGCGACCGCCGAGCTCGGGCTCGTGGGCGGTTGGCTTCAACGCGACCACCGGCAATGTCTCGATCTCGTGCACCGGCACGTACTCGATCACTTGGACGAGCACGAACCTGCGCGACATGCTCGGCTTCGCGGCCAATCTGACGAGCGTCACGGGCACGCAGACAAGCCCGGCCCAGTCTCCGAGCGTCTGGTTCCCGCAGTGCGGCATCAACCTCGACGGCGATCCGATGACCGCGCCGCCAAAGGATGACGGCGTTGCGTCAGAGTCGCCGACCGGCGACATCTTTAAGGTCGCTGGCGTCATCTCGTATCGGCTCCGCAATATCAGATTCACGCATGTGCCTCGCGAGCAAACGTGGCAGGTGCACGCATCTGCGGCCAACGCCGACTACGAGACCTGGTACCTCAACACACAGGCCGGGCAGGGGCACACGTGGTTCTCGCCGGCCTCCGCGTGTCGCGTGTACTGGGATAACGCCGGCACGCTGACTCAGCTCGGCAACGGCAACGTTGACTCGTGGAAGTTCCCGAGCCCGCAGACGCTCGACGAGTTGGCGCTCGCTGCTGCGCCATGGACTGGCTACGTCACGATCGTGCTTGGTGACGCGAGGTCGACAGGATGACCACGACACTCGAAGCACTCCAGCGTGGTTCGCTGCGCCGAAATTGGGTCGTAGCGATCGAGGGCATCAACACGCTATTCTCGGATGCACCGCAGGCCGACGTGCAAGCTGCATGGACTGGCACCGACTGGGCGAGCGCGACCGTGCTCAACGGCCTGTTTGTCGACATCCAGAACGAGCAGTCGGCTGACCCGTGGAATCCGTTCCAGGCGGGCGGCACTGCGACGCTCACGATCACCGATGACTCGTTCGGCATCGTTGCGCATCGCCGAGGCACCGGCGCGCAGACTGAACTGGTCACGTCTATCAACCGCACCGACACGGCGATCGAAGTAGTGGACACGACGTTCTTCGCGCCGTCCGGCGAACTGCACATCGGCACCGAGTGCCTCGAGTACAGCACGACCAACGGAACGACGTTCACTGCGTCGGTTCGCGGCAGGTATTCGCCGTTCGGCACGGCTAGCGACCAGCACTACTCACACGACCATCGCGTGGGCATCATCTCAGGCGCGCCGAACCTTGCCCCGCTCGTGACCGAGTTCCCCCGCCGTTGGATTGGCAGGTACGTGGGAATCTGGATGCACGCATGGGACGAGAACGGCATGAACAGCAAGAGCGATGCACTCTGCGTGTTCGCCGGTCGCATTGCCGAGCTGCGCGATGACCCGTCCGTGCTCGGTACAGTCATCGAGCTCGAGCACGTGCTCACGTCGATCAAGGATGCCACGGTCGGGCGTGACCTGTTCGAGGGCACGATCCGAGACGGCTTCTACTTGCCGGTTGGCGCGGAGTTCAAGTTTCTCGACATCGCCGATCGCTCCGACTCGGCGACCATCAAGACTGCGAACGCGCTCACCGTTGTTTCGACGCCCCCCGGCACCAACGAGATTGCCGAGGGCTACTACTCGCTGACCGACATCATCAGCGCGCTCAACAGCTGGCTTTCCGGCGAGAAGACCGCAGGCCGCATCAACGGCATCTACACGATCGCGCTCGGGGCCTCTCCGGCTCCAGCCAGCGAGACCCGCGTCAAGATGCAGTTCACGATCCCCGGCACGACCGGCGACGAAGTGCGCTGGGGTATCGGCATGCCGCGCGTCGTCGCTCGGATGCTCGGCTGGGATGACCCGGCAAATTCGCCACTCGGCGACGTCAACATCTTCGACAACGACGGCAGCAACGGGATCCACTACGCGAACGAGCCGTACGAGTTCACGCGCGACTTTCAGCCGCTGCGCATGTGGATCACTGGCGGTCTCGCAGCCAAACGGATGATGACGCTCGATATCAAGGCTGGTGTTCCGCAAGACCAGCTTGCCTCGTTCCCGTCGAACATCGCTCCGAGTCCGAATCTCATCAGCGTCTCGCCGTTTCCGACGTTCGGGATCTTCATCTTCGATGAGAAGACCGTCTGGCGCGCAGCGTTCAACGACAACGGCGACGGGACGGTCGAACTGGGGGCGATGGATCCGCTTGGCTTCCTGATCACCGGATCGCAGAGTCAAGAAGATCACGATGCGCTCGCCGAGCTGCAGCGTCGCGCCGATGACCCGACGCCGGTCAAGGTTCGGCAGGTCTTCGTCTTCGGCAACAGTACCGCATCGCTGCTCGCGTGGTGCCTCTACTCAACCGGGACCCTGAACCACAACTCGTCGAGCTACGACAAACTGCCATGGGGTGTAGGGGTGCCAGGCGAGTTGCTTGAAGACTTCGACTCGAGCGTGGTGAACATGCCCGGCGCGGCCAAGCCGCTCGTCGTGTTCATCGACAAGGCGACCAAGCTATCGCAACTGTTCAGCGCAGATCTGATTCTTCGTCGCGCGTTCCCGGTCTGGAAGCAGGGCGGCATTCGGATCCACACATGGCAGACGCCATCGCTCGCGCTCGCTCGAACGACGCTGAGCGAGTCGAACAAGGCAGAACCTGCCGGGCGCAAGGCAGACCAGAAAACCGCGACGCTCCTCTCGGATCGCTGGGCGAAGTCGATCATCAAGATCCGATACAACCGAACCCTTCTCAAAGAGAACGGCGGCGGCTCCGAGTACAACGGCACGATCAATATCGAGGACCGCACGGCGGTAGACGACGGCGGTGACCGCGGCGACCCGCTCACCATCGACGCACGCAATGCCTACGACGAGTTCGTCGGCACGGGCGCCGGCATCGAGGACGTCGTGAGCAACACGTTCGTTCCGACGGTTCCGCTGTTCAGTCAGCCGATGACGACGATGCGCCGCTCGGTCTCGCCGGCCGAGTGGGAAACGCTCGTTCCGGGCGATGTGACCGTGCTGTCGGATCAGTTCGCGCGCGATCCGGACACCGGCATCCGTATCATCACGAGCCGGCCGGCTACCGTCATTCGTGCGACTTACTCGCCGGGGGGGCTTCGCCCAAACATGGACAAGCCGGAACCGATGGCCGCTGAGGTTGAGCTCATGCTCGGCGACTCGTCGCGATACTACGCCTACGCGCCGTCAGCGCTCGTGACGTCGTACAACAGCGGCTCGAAGACCCTGACCGTCGCGTCGCACGAGTACAGCGATGCCAGTGAGGACGCTGACATCGTGAGCCTTCCGGTCACCGGCCAGATTCGCATCACCGAGATCGATCCGTCCGACCCGTCGACCGCGCTCACCTGGACGCGCGCCATCGTCAGCAAGAGCGGGAATGACATAGTGCACGACGGCGTAGCGCTGGCGTCGTTCGATGCTGGCAAGAGCTACCGCGTCACGTTCGACACTTACTCGGCGGTCATCTCAGGGCAGCAAGACAAGGCGTTCCAGGCCGACAGCGCCGATCTTCTCATCGAGGACACGGCACAGGCCAATCGGTTCGGACTCTCGACCTCGACTGTGGCGGTGACCGACGACCCTCACACGACGCTCGGCGAGATGTATGCGTCAGTCGATGTCGGCGACGGCAAGGCGTACGACGTCGGCAGCATCAAGGGCGTGACCCGGCTCGTCGACAACTTGATCGATCACAAGACGGCCTACTCGAGCCCGATGCTCGGCGCGGTCATGTCGAACACGACGTACTCAGCGGGGAATGGCCTGCTACTTGTGAGCATCTCGCCGATCTTCCTCTCGACCGGACTCGTCTCGGCGTCGGTCGAGCGCTGGATCGCGCTGGCGCCGTGGTTCCGCTCGACAGACGGAACGACGACCACGTGCCGCGTGACGCTTGCCAGCGACCCGCCGCAGACCACGACCGTTCGTGACATCGGCTACTTCGGCGCGACCAGTGCCACGGCCATCTTCACGACGAACTCGACGACATGGAGCATCCCGACGCCCATTGAGGTCCCAGTTAGCGTGAAGACCGCGAGCGGCATTGCCTGGCTCGTCATCGAGCTCGGCTACAAATGCGAGACGCGAGGGCTCGCGCATTGCGTTGAACAGGAGCGCGAGTAATGCCGCTACCGCCGAACGTCCCGTCAGGCATCGCGCTGCAAACGCCGCAGCGAATCAAGGTTGCACAGTCCGTCCGCAATGGGCTCATCCCGAGCGCGACGTTTGAGACCGATCTGACAAACTCGCTCAACTTCACGGCCGGATGTCGAACCAAGGAACTGTTCCGGGCCCACGGCGACATCACCGCGATCCCGACGAGCGCCGCCTCCTCGCGCACTCGCTGGCGCTTCGCGGCGCACACGAGCCCGCTGCTTCGCAAGCTGCGCGTCGTCTTCTACGCGGCTCGCCAGAACAGCGGCGACCCGATCTTTGATCCAAAGATCACGCTGACCATCACCGACGCGAACGAGTCGACGACGTACGGCTCGGGCTCGTTCTGGTTCGGTTCCGCATCGACGGCATCCCCTCCGGGCGACACCCCGAGCGAGTTCGGATACGGAGAGGTCGAGATCTCTGGCGTGCCAGCATCGACCACGATCTACGGCAAGTTCACGGAGACCAACTGCGCGCGGCTCGTCAGCGCGACGGTTTATGAGGAGTCCAAGAGCCTCACGGCGAGCAACGGATACGTGTTCCCGCAGAACGTCTCGGTGGGCGCGCCGATCCTGGACGCTCGCCGACAAAGCGTTTACGAGCTAGCGCGCGACCTCTGGACCGACGGCGCGGCGCACTTGTTCAACTGGACCGTCGACGACCAATCCTCGCCACGCACAAACGCGACCAGCTCGCCAAAGAACGTCATCGACCTTTCCGCGATGGGCACTGGGGACGACGCGCGCTGGCAACTGGACACGCGCTACGGCGGCACACGCGCAAGGCCGAACACTGTGCCTTGCGTCCTCGCGGTCTACGCCAAGATGTCGGGCGCAACCCAGACAGGCGGTGTCATTCTCGGCGGCACTGACTCAGGCGACCTCGGCGGGGTCAGCGTCACCGGCACGACGGCAAAGTGGTACACAGCCTCCATCGATCTCCAGGCGGCGATCGATGACTACTACGTCTATTTCTACAACTTGGCGGTGACTCCAACGGAGACCCTGAGCGTGTACGCGGTGAGCCTCTTCCAGCTGGCCTAGTCGCACTGGAAGAATTGCACGAGCTTCGAGCCGTATGACTCGCAGCAGCCTTGCAGCCCCTGCCATTCCAGTGTCGTGGTGCACGGGAGGCTGACGATCTGGCCGTCGTCGAGCACGGTGTGGGCAGGGTCGCATGCGTCGCCGAGAGGCAACGGGTGGGTCGCCGACTGACAAGCAGCCTGGCACCCGACGACGCTCGACCCCCAGCCCGGATCGCACGACACGTACTTGAACTGCGGCTCGACGTCATCTCCGCCGCAGGCCAACAACGCGAACGCAAACACCAGAAGTGCTTTCATGGCCGCAAGGCTACCACCGGCCTCGGCTCTAGAGATGGCACTCTTGCGCCGGCTCGATGCAGTACGCGCCCTGGAACGCGAACAGGCAGTCGTTTAGTTCGTTCCAGCGCGGGTACGCGCCGTCGGCGTAGCAGGTGACCTCCGTGCAGAGCGCTTCCATCTCCGAGGCGATGCACCGGTTGCCGCCATCGGCCCCGTCGCAGCGCTCTTTCCGCGCGCAGTTCGCCTTCGCGACCTCGTACGCCGCCTTGCACGTGTCATCGAGCAGTGAGCACGGATAGACAACGGTCTCGAGAGCGTCCGGCCTCTCCGTCGCTTCGCCGATCGCATCGTCGCCGCCGAACGTCACGCACCCCGAGAGAACAACCGCCAGAACAATCACCTTACCCATGGAATCGACCGTAGGTACGGTGGTGGCACTCCGCAAGCGAAAATCGGGTAACGGTTGGTGCTCAAGCGACCCGGCGCCCTAATCCTCCCACGCTGCGCGTCGTCGCGCTCAACGTCGTCTCGTGCCCGCCGATCGCGACGTGCTCCGCCGCAAGACTCCGCCAGCCGGAGTGGCGCAGCAAATTGCGGCACCCGTCGCCGAGATCGAAGAAGTCACAGGCAGATACACGGGCGTCGAGCTGGACGTCCGACGCCTTGAGCGATGGCGCGACCAGGTCACGCCGGTCATTCACGCCACCGGCGCCAAGGTCGACACGCTGCTCGACTACGCTGCCAAGTCCGACGCCGAGCGCGAGCGCCGCGCAGCCCGGGACGCCGAGGAGCGCGAGCGGAAGGCGCAGGCCGATGCCAAGGCCCTTGAAGGCAGGCGGCGGCACACGATCGCGCTCGTCACCGCCGTCGGCATCGCCATCGCGGGAATCGTCGCGGCGGTGGTCAGGTGAGCGACGTCGACGACAAGTTCGACGATGGGCCGAAGTTCGCGCGGCCCGGCGAGCTCACCGACCTCGCACTCCTGCCTGGCGAGTTCCGCGCATTCCGCGTCGAGACCCGCGACAGCCTCGAAGGCATCGCTCGAGCACTCCAATCGCTCGGACGCATCGAGGAGCGCATCGATGTCGTCATCGACCGCCAGAACCATTTCGAGAGGCGCCTCGGCGACGTCGAGGCGCGGCTCTCCAAGCTCGAACAGCGCCCGCTACCGGCTGCGCGCGTCGTGAAACGAAAGGTCAAGAAATGAAGAAGCTCATCGTTCCCGTTGTCCTCATGCTCTGCGCGGGCGTCGCATTCGCCGCCGCCGTCCCTGACCCGTACGCGCAGCCAGCCGACTCGGCGTCGCTGCTGTACACGCTGTACAAGGCGGGCCACCTCATCCCGGCGATCGTCGTCGCGGTCTTCTTCGGACTGCAACTGGCGTCGCGCTGGATCCCGTGGCTCAAGACGGGCTACCGCCGACTCTTCGTCGCATCTGCGCTCGCAGGTCTCGGCATGATCGCCGAACGCGCGGCATCAGGTGAGACGCCCAACCTCAAGATGCTGATGGGTGCGGTCGGCGTGGCGCTCGCGCTGTACGTGAACTCGAAGGGCGAGGAAAAGAAGAGCAACGACAGCGAGCAGCCGGTCTCGCTGTGATGCGCCTCTTCGCCCAACTCTGCGCCGCTGGCCTCGTCGCTATCGGCGCAGGCGTGCTCGTCGGACTGGCCATGATTTGGCTGAGCGGATGGCTGTGAGCAACACCGCCGACGATATCGCCAGGGCACTCGTTGCGTGGATGCACGCCGAGGTACAGGCGCGAGAGATCGGCAAGCCCGACCATCGCAAGTCGGGCCGTATCGGCCGTCGTCGGGACGATAAGCGTCGCGCAGCGCTACGAGGTCGAAAGTGACCGCCGCCATCATCGCGCTCTCCATCGCTCTCGCCGGCACGCTCGGCGCTCTCGTCTACATCCTGCGTCGCCAGCAGTCCTCGCTCGATGCCGAGGTCGTCGCCGGCAAGGCGCACGTAGCCGACGCGCTCGCGCTGCAGGAAGCGGAGCGGCAGAGGGACGAGGCGATCACCGGCCGCGCACAAGCAATCCTCGATCGCGACGTCGCCTCGGCCCGCCTCGCGAAGGCTCTCGAAACGCTCGCCACGCTTAGACAGGAGAAGGCACGTGAGACCGTCGACAAGATTCGCAACGCTCCTAGCGGCTCTGATGCTCTCGCTGTTCTCGACGAGCTGTTCGCACACGTGCCCGGCGTGCCCGCCAACCGTGCGGCCACCGGCGCAGGTGACGATCGAGCCGACGCGCCCACCGTGCAACCTGCCAGCGTGGCCGAGTAAGCCGCTGATGGGCGGCGTTCCTGAGGTCAAGGACGGCGCGCAGACGGGCAACGTCATCATCACGCGCGACGGTCTGGCCGAGCTGGGCCGCTACGTCGCTGGCGCGCTCACGTGGGCGGATGCCGCTGCGGAGTGCCTCGCGGGGGCGCGGTGAGCAAGGTGAAGACACGCTCCTTCACCGTGCCCAAGGGCAGTCGTTTCATTTGCCTTCCGCTCGACGGCGACGGGCCGTGCATCGCACACGAAGGCGCGCACGTCGTCATTGCGGTTGCCGACCACTGGGAGCCTGCGTTCAAGGCTGCGATGGAGCAGCTCATGCGGCCCGAGGGCGAGGAGCCCAAGTGACCGCGCGCCCGGCCGGCTGGCTGCGCCGCATGCTCGACAGCGGCCAGCTCGCTCGCGTCGCCAAGGGCTGCAAGTCGCAGAACGAGATGCTCCGCGTTGCGGGCATCAGCCAGGACTCGTTCATTAAGGCCAAGGCGCGGATGCTGGCGGCGGGTGAGCATGTGCCGACGTTCGCGGAGTTGCAGCAGAGCGACGCCAAGTCAGACCTTACGAACCAGCAGGATAAGCCTGTCGCGCGCCGCCTCGCCGACGGTCCCGCGCTCGCCGCGTTCGACGCGGAGATTCCCCTCGACCCGATACCGGTCGGCCACATCGTGCGCGGCGTCTCCACGCTGCTCGGCCCCGACGGCGAGATCAAGCAGCAGTGGCTCAAGACCTCGGCGCAGAACGACGAGCGACAGGACTGGCTCGACGCGATCCGCAACATGTCGCCCGACCTGCCGCGTCTCGAGCCGATCGCACCGCCGCAGTTCACGCGCGAAGACCTGCTTGCGGTGTACCCGGTAGGCGATCCGCACGTCGGACTTTTGGCATGGCACCGAGACGCTGGCGAGAACTTCGACATGGAGATCGCCGAGCGAAACCTCGTCGGCGCATTCCAGCATCTCGTAGGCGTCGCACCCGATGCAGCCGAGGCGCTGCTTATCTTCATCGGCGACAACACGCACGTCGACAGCCAGGGCAACGTGACGACCGCGGGCACGCGTCAGGACGCCGACGGTCGCACGGTCAAGATGGCCGACACGATCATCAGCATCATGCGGCAGGCCGTCGCGATCGCATTGACCAAGCACGAGCGGGTGCGCCTCATCATCGAGCGCGGCAATCACGACGAACTCATCAGCGCCATGCTCGCGATCGCGATGCGGCTACACTACGAGAACGAGCCGCGCGTCAGCGTCGACACGTCACCGGAGATGTACCACTGGTTCACTTTCGGGCTGAACCTCATCGGGACACACCACGGCGACAAGGCCAAGTCATCCGCGCTACTCGGCGTGATGGCGTGCGACCGCGCCGAGGAGTGGGGTCGCGCCAAGCACCGTCGTTGGTACTGCGGCCACTATCACCATTTGATGACCAAAGAGGAACCCGGGATGGTCGTCGAGTATCTGCCGACGCTCGCGGGCTCCGACGCCTGGCATCGAGCGATGGGCTACCGCTCGGGCCGCGCGATGTACATGGACGTGCTGCATCGCGAGTGGGGTCATGTCGACAGGCACATCATCGGGATTCAGCAGTTGAGGGCGAGGGCCGCGTGACGCCCGTCCGCTCGCGTCGCGGTCGTCTCGTCCACGCCGTCGGTTTGCGCCGCGACCTCGACCCGGACGTCTCGCCTATCGTGCTCTGCGGAAAGCGTCTGCGCTCGACCATCGTGGCAGATGCGGAAATCGACTGCCCGGCGTGCCTCGACATCATCGAACGAGCCAACTGAACCCGTGCAGGAGTTCAACACGTTCGACGAGGCCATCGCAGCGCTGTACGAGCAACTCGAGCCAGGCGGCTCCATCGATCTGCATCACGAGGACTGCGCGCTTGCGTTCGACGGGCCGGACTGCACGTGCACGCCGATGCGACTGACGAGCGGGGCGAGCGCGTGACCCCGATGCCCGGTCACCGCAACCGCCGAGCACGCGACGAGCGGCTCGCCATCCGACCCGGCCAGGACCCGCACGGCATCCATCAGGCCGCGCTGATCGAGTTCGCCGACGCGCTGGGCTACGAGCACGAGAGCATCTTCTACTGGTGGAGTCAGATTGCGCTCTGCCGGCAGAAGGAAGCCCGATGGCCGCAAGCCGTCGCCGAGCACGCGGCGCTCCATGACGTGCGCGAGATATTCGACCAGCGCGGACGGCCACCATGCTAGCCGGCCTTGCTGACTCCGTGCTCGAGCACATCGCCAAGTGCCAGCGATGCGAGCGGCATGACCACTGCACCGAGGGCCTGCGAATCATGCACGACGTCGGCAACCGCTACGCCGCGTTGCTGGCGCCAATTCCAGATGGAAAGGAGCAGAAGGATTGAGCGAAGGACTGAGCACCGCCACCAAGGACGCCCTCCGCAAGCTCGCCCGCTCCACGGTCGAGGACCCGACGGCGAATGCGCGAACGAAGCAACTCGCGAAGGGAGTGCTGATGCTGATGGGAGAGCGGCCATGACCGCGCGCCACATGGTCCTCTGTCACGATCGGATCTCCACCCACCTGAGCCATAATAGTCTGACCCCAACGGCTACTCAACTGAGCCTAACCTAGCTCGGGAGTAGGAGGGGGACAAGTGGAGAGGGGGATTTCTGTAGCCCATGTATGAGCGTCCAAACACAGTCCTGCCAAACCAAACGAGACCCAGCTCCCCTAAGTGACAGCTCGTCGGGCCCACTTACTATAAACTAAGCCCAATAAGTCACTCAAAATCAAGCACTTCCTAGGCAGCCTCCAGGCTCAGAAGTTCGAGTGTCGGTTCGGTCGTGAAGATCACCCACCGTGACCTCCTGCCCCTCGCCCGAGCTACGACCTCCTTCACTTGGATAGGAGCCGACGCCTCATGCTTGGGCCGACTGACGAACGCTTATCCAACCGGCCTCTGAGAGTCCTCGGATATCAGGAGGTTATAAGGATAAGGGATGCCAAGAGTCCTCAGGCCTTAAAGAGCCCATGTCGAGGACGTAACCCCCTCCTTGAACTCCTCCGCTGGTAGAGTTCTTGAAATGGGTGTACTATTTAAACTTGGGAAACCCTCCGGGGAAAGGTAATGCACTGCACGCCTAAACTCCCCCTGAGCAGGAACCACTTCACCTCTTCTGGTGGAGAGAGATCTCGCGCATCTTCGTCATCTTCCGTTCATAACTTTGCACCATAGCTTTACTAGTCCGATGACTTAGGCATCGGAGGGTTTTCCCCAGGGAACCATCCCTGGGCCCCCTGATCAGTTTCCCTTCTTTGTAGTCTACACTTCGTGGTCATCTTCTCTGGATCAGGACCTGCGCGAGATCATGCCCCTTCAACATGCTTTTCACTTTCTTCTACAGACTTCTTTGTTTTTAAGTGCTCTTTAATTTCTTCTTCTTTCTTCTTATTCTAATTCTCTTCTATTTTCAAGTTATTCTCAATTTTCTAAGCATTTGTTCTACATTCTTTACTGTTCATCTGCATTTCTTTCACCATCTCTTTCTTCCTCTGAGTTCACCCTCTTCCTCACGTTTTCTCTCTTTGCTGTCTTCATCAATCTTCTTCATCTCCTCAAACTCTTCAATTTTCTCATCTTCTACATCTTCTAAATCTCTCTGATTTTTAACTTATTTTAATTTTTCTTAGTCTCTATTTTTCTCCTATTTTTATTCTGTCTTCCTCCCGTTCCCTCTTTTCCTCTTTTTGTTCCTCAAATCTCTTTTCAAAGCACACTCACGCACCCACATATATTCATTTTTAAGTTTTCTTCCTCCTCTTCTATCTATTTCTCCCTTCTCCATTAATCTTCTAAACATCTCTTTGGCGGAGATTCTACTTTAGTTCTCTCGGTAGCGTCTATCTCCATGGCGGGGCAATCCACTTAAAGGCTCAGCAAGGAGACGACGGCGTTCTTCTTTCAAATTTCATAGCTCCAATTCTTCCCTTACTTTTTTATTTTTAGTCAAGTTGTAATTTAGGATTTTCATACACAATGTAATCTTCCCTCTTAGCAATCAAATTCATCTTTTGGTAATTATATTTTTCTATTTTCTCTCTCTCTTTCCAATTTCTCTCCTTCTCCAAACACAACAGAAAGGCCAACCCTGAACTCAGAAGGTCAGGAGTCACCGATCTGTCGATAAGCGCGAGGCCTAAGACAAATGCCTACGAGACCAGACAACAAGCCTAGAAGAAGACCTAGACAGATAGGACAGACTCTACAGCTCGCACGACTGGATCGCTGGGCACACTCCCCTAAACACAACTGCATACACGGCTGGAGCGTCGTGCACGCCACAACAGGCTAGTCCTAGGTAAAGCCAGACACAGACCAACTCAGCGGGGGAAGCTGATCTTGGACAGAACCAAGAACAGGCTAACTCAGAAGGGGACACAGACTTCGAGAAACATGAGAGTCACACGTCATGTGACGGAAGCACCTCCTCACTAGAAGAACAGCCAGCTATGTCCACTGACGTCTTACACTGTGCCTCAAGTACCTCTCTATAGACGCCTGGAACGGCGAAGACTGAGGTACGCTCTGAACCAGAACAGGAACTACAGTAACGAGTGACTAGTCAGGGTCATGCTCATCGGCGCAAGTCCAAGCCCCTAACCACATGTGCACACACTGGCTCATTGCCTAGAGCCAGGTCTCTAGCTAGTATTCCCCTCTGTAGGACGCTACGGTTGAACTGGGGCCCACGGAACTAGCTTAAAAACCGTATCTCAGGAACTGCCCCGCCACCACTCCCAGGTGGGCCGACACGCCAAAATGTATCGTCAGGTTATGACTAGTGGAGGCTCACTAGACACAGATTCCAAAACACGAGTGCTGGAGTACAGACAGACTAAACATGCACTGTCACACGTACTACAAAGCACCAAGGCAGTACAATAACTGCCAGCAGACTCAGGACAAGGCAGCTAGACCTATCAGCGCAACGATCCTTGAGTCTCACGACTCGGAGGCAAGATCATCGCAGAACGGTGGACAAGCCGTCAATCGGTCTAATCCTAAGACAGAGGAAACGACACAGCCGAAGGAAGTAACTCACGGGGACCTGAGGGAACACCAAGAACCCTTAGCACACCTGGACATATGAATCGAGTTAAGACGATACCTCGAGGCATCCAGAACCATTGTCTCGGGCAAGATAGAACAGCCGAGACACACACAAGGTCACTTGTCAACCACTGGGTCACCCCGGGTTGACCGGAACCCGACAACGACACATAGACACGACACCATACACAAGCACTCTTGGCCATCTCATTATGGTCACAGCCCTCATAGGATGCCAACGGACATCCATGGGTCACGGGCAAACCACAAGGTCAAGCCAAGACAAACAGAAACCGAAACGACACTCTGGGCATAAGCGATCCATCACTTGGCCGCTAGGCAAACCAAGCAGTCAAGGAAGAGCCTCTACGCATGCAGAGACAAGGACATTGGCAGTCCTAGATTGGGTCGTTATGGAACTGTAGCGGTCAAGGAGTAGGCCGCACTCAGTGAACCCTGAACCGACCTATCTAGTTAGACCAACCGACAGACTCACGGACACTAGTAGTCCAAGCTAGAACCGCTAGAGACACCGCCCTAATCAACCTAAACGTTTGACACGAGTCAAACGGGACCCATACACAGACAGACGGATCGTTAAAATGAATGCAAAGAAAGGATAAAATAGAAAGTACTTGAGAATAGTATTGCTAGACTAGGACAACCTGGGTCAAGACACTATCTACAACCATGGCGTGCGAGATAGGACCATCGTACCTTAATTTTTCCAACCTAACGGCCTATCCGATGATTAAACGCGCGCACCTAGATCATCATCATTTTTGTTATAGGGGAACGTCAGATCCTGGAGCACGTGAATGGCCAGCTGGTTCTCGAGATAATATAGCATAGGTACCATATAGTAATGCATTAAGGGATATAGGGTACGAGATACTTACCTGACTTACCTGATGGTAGTGGCAGTGGAAGCGAAAGTGGAACAACACTATAAGAGAGATCATGATCAAGAATTGCAATGATATGAGACAATAACGTTCAGGCCAACAAATCATCAATGAAGCATATAATGCCACAAAATAAAGTTCAAAGATCAAAATTTAGCATTTTAGCCATTATACGGTCTACTTAGAGATCGCCCAAGTATATAAACGGTCCTCATAGGGTCGTGCGGGCATTGCTAGTTGGGATCTCATAGTGGCATTAGCACAGCCTAGTGTCGGACCGCTCAGTGACATGAACGGTCATAGGGAGACCGTGTGAGGGGGGTCATGTTGCCACAAATAAACGGTCTGAATATAGACTGTTCAATATAGAAATGGTCCATCGGTGGATCGTATACAAACTATCAATTTTAAAAAAATAAAACTGACCCTTCCATCTCCCTCCTCACAGTAACTGATGGAGGAAACCTCCCCCATGTCCTCCACCACCATTCTCCACCACCGTTGCCCTCTCTTCTCCCCATTCTCTCATTTTCTCTATTCTCCCCATTCTTTCCCACTCTCCCCTAGTCTTCTATGCGCTTCAAGCACCGAGCACGAAAGATGGCTGGAGAAACCTCGACGGCATCACCACCGTCGGTGACCACCGCGGAGGAGATAATACCACCATCGGAGGCAGCCGTGGAGGAGCCCGTACCACCCATGACTGAGGCTGGATGGGCCATGGCACCCTTTGGAGCGGACGAGGAAGGTGAAACACCACCGGAGGTGGCAAGAGTGGTGCTGGATGCGACGGCGACGATGATAGAGTGACCGGCCAAGACCTCTTAGGTAGGCCCCCCAAACCCTTCTCCATTTTTATTTTTAGTCAATGCATGCAGTCCTAGGGGGTAGAAGAGGGGTAAACCACCCCTATAAGACTGGTTGGGAGGCCTCATGGACCCTTGCCACCGGCGGGATGCGGTTGATCACCGTCGAGGAAGGCGAGTGATACATGGTCCCACAGGGACCGCTTAAATGAACTCCATGGTTCACTTAGAGCCATCTAGGTGCAGAACGGCACAAGGGTGGCCGTTCAAGGGTATATGAACAGACAGGCTACTGGGGAGGAACACGGTCTGAGGATGACCGTGGAACTTAGAATGGTCAAGATCTGACCGTTTGGAATATGAACCGTTAAAGAATGGTCTCCATTAGGTCGTCAGTCAGTACACGGTCAGAGGAATGACTGTACAAATCCAGATCAGCAAGGGGGCTTGAGGGAGATGTCAC
>JANBPO010003439.1:0-21789 GCA_024336825.1 Amorphophallus titanum | reverse complement strand
CTCTGCCATCTCGAACCACGATCTCAATGTCTCAGAGGCTGGATAAATCTTGAACGGGAATGGCCAAATGACAACATTGGCTCCCTCAGAGCACACTCACGGCCACTTAACCATGAACAATCCGCACCAGCCATCTGACCCTGCTGCGGATCCCTCGAACACAGCACCGCAGCAACGCACCTGCTGGCAACCTCTGCCCAACGCAGCACAATCGGGGACACCATCGATGAGGGAGAAAGCTCTCGACCTCGATCTGTAGACCACACGCTGACACTCCGATAAGAACAACAACCATCTCCACAACGCCAACGCGGCGCCCTTACGTTCTCACACGAGAAACCAAACAAAAAATAAGCACGAAACCGTATGCCAGCTGCCGACTGTACTGGAACATACGGACTCTGATCACTGTAATATCTCGAATTCCCATGTACTTCCACAACCATGGCTCTGAAAACAGCTGTGGTGACCCGGGATCTGAATACCGGAAAGGAATCGGTGTAACTCGAATCTCGGCCTACCGCCCACGAGCCCAAAGACTCGGAAGGGCTAAAGGGTAGGTGTGGTGTACATAGAAATAGGAAATAAAGTAGGACAACAGATATAATATCAGAAATAAACAACTAACTACAACAGAGTCCAGTCCAACAGAAAGTACAGTCTAAAGTAGTAAAACGTACCACGCGCCAAGTGAACACTCGGCCCGACAAGCTGGCAGCTAAGAACCTCCATGCAACGCCCTCGAACCTCGAGGAAGAACCGCCACACCTGAGAACCAGGGGTGAGCCTCCTATTACTGACTCAGTAGGGATCCCGCGGAACCCCAACCGAGAAATAACGACGGCACGAAAAGCAGGAACTACGAAAGCAGGAAAGTAACTACAGTGGCCGGCAAAATCTCGGCTCTACAGTTACTCCTACTATACCAAAAATATGACCCGGTCTCTCGTCGGGGGACAATTAAGTCACGCACTCGACATCTCGATCTTACGGTCGGGGACCACCAAACACAAACCACCCTAGCCACACTATTAGGAAAACGTCACGACGTCCCAGTCGCAAAAATCTGCCCTCATAGCAGGGCCTGAGCCGAAACCACACTGTCCAAAAACACAGTCACGACCTCACTGTCGTGAACTCTACGGGTTGCTGAACTTGTGAATAGCGTGGGCTTTTTCCTCTGCTCTTCATCATCTTCCTACCACTTCTTCCTATTTTTCTTCTCACGTCCATCATCAAAAGGTAGGCATTCTCTCAAGCAAAACATAATTTAGTCCTCATGCCACAACATCCTTCTTTCGTGATCCATGTGTTATCGTTATGCATGTTTTATTAAAAGAAAATATGAATCTTTCTGTTAGTTAATAATTGTTGCAACCTTTAAAATTTAATATCTAATGAACCATGTTAATAAAAGTAGTAAAGTGCATGTTTTCATGATCCCTAGATTTTTTCTAATATTTTTCATGATTTTCTTTTATTAAAATCCTGTTGGAATAAAAATGATCCTGTTTATTCGGTTAAAATCTCGCACTAACTTCAAAATTTTATATATAGTGAACCGGACCAGATAAAATCCTGGTATCACCCCTACCCCTTGCAAATTCCTATATAAACATGTGTATAGTGTTAGGGAAAAAGGAATGAAAATTTTGTGAAAGAAAATTGCATAGAGAGAGTGATTCTCTTCTTTTTCCCTTGGGTGTGAAGTCATGCCCAATCTTGTGACGGGATTGAATCTGGGCGTGTGACTCGCCCCACTATCCTCCCCATCCCCTTCTCATCTAGTTCCAAGAAATTTATCAGTGATATTTCATCAAGTCAGAAAAATTTCAGAGTGGTTTCACGTCGATCGGAGCTCTGGATCGCCGGTAAAAATTCTTTTCGTGAAGGCCCGCAGATCAATCCGAGATTACTGCTCAGATCTAGAGATGACTGAGTATTAATTTCTCCAGATCTCCTCACAAGCCCTATGGATCTGAGTGTCTGAGTGGACGAAGTATTTCGAGTCCTCTTCGCGTTGCCACTGATCTCACGTCGATCGGAGATCCGTGCTGATCGTGGCGGGGATTTTTGTGGGATCGCGCAAGCTGATCTGTGCAGACCCGACTCAACACTAGAGCCAAATTCCTGAAGCTGCTCCATCATCCCCTTTGCTGATCTGATTAAACCCCTTGGTCAGATCTTTCCTTTGGACGTCGCCGATGATCTGCAACAAGCGGCGTCTCGATCGGACATCGGGAGCCATTTTTCCCTTGATTATTTGTCTTCCTGTGCAGTTTTGTGTATGCAGAACCAAAATTGAAAGAAGTCACTGCTGAGCCCAGATCTGAAAGGATCTGAACGCTCCCTTTGGAGTGGGCGAACTTCATCAACTCGCCAACGTTCTCCAACAAACGGCATCACGATCGGACGTCGGATCTTGGCGTACCGGCCTTCGCAAGATCACTGCGTAGAGTGACTAGCGTGGGTAGAACCGGACCGGTACCCAGTCATCCCCGGGATCGGCCGAGACCCGCCTCCCTCGGCTACTGCGAGTGCGGCCCATCAACCTGGACTTCAGCAACCCCAAAATTGATGTTTGTAGTCTGTTACCTCCCTGCGTGGAGTGGGCATCAGGTTCTGAAGTTGTAAATTTAACAATTGTGTGTATTGGGGTTGTTTGGATTCGGCCAGGAATTCTTCCCCACGCCTAGTCGTGGAGGTATGTGTTTCGTTCCTCTCTCACTTTGCTGGTTTAGTATATGTTCTATCATGCTGCATTTGTGAGATTAGGACTGTTAGCCAGCTACAATTACTGCGATAGTGTGTGAGTGAGAGCCATTCCTTGGCTCCAGTCGAGCACCGAGCTCAGACTACACCACCCTAGGTGACAGTGGTTCCTTAACTGCTGCGGTCCCACGTTTCCCTCGCAAGGGACGATCATCAGGCTAGCTAGAGTTTCTGTTGAGAGACGTCTCCACCTGGAGAACATCACGGTAGTCAGCCACTCGGCTTACCTTAGTGTGCTAGTGCTGGCCGCACTTTAAGTCGGTCGTACGTCTTAGCCCGGTCGCATCATTCGTCCCGCATTAGTTTTCCCGCTATATTGGCAGGAGTTTCCCGTTGGAGGGCGATTACCCTGACGTCGGCTGGTCCCGGGGTGAGTGTTACAGCACTCATGGGACATGCTCGCCCGTTATGGGGTCAAGGCCGACGTCATGGGGACAACGGTCGGTCGTCAGAGAGTCCTCTAGTGATAATGACGCTTGGGCCATAGAGGTTATCCGCTGTAGAATCCGATGTTAACTTGGGTTGGGCCGCACTCTGGTGGGCCGCGCGTGTCGGGGACCTCCTCGGTTCGTCATTATGGCGTGGGCCTGCTGTTATTGGACGGTAATTGGGCGCAACCAGTTTTACCCTCCTCACTTCCCCCCTACTCTCAGTTGCCGAGCACTCTGTAGGGGGCTGAGAGTCGATCAGGAGAGGGCTTTCTGGAGTCAACCTCCTTGTACTACGGGCGATGGGGGTTTCGGCGACTTGCTTGGAGCTCAAGGCACCTCTGATGGGGCAGACGCCACATCAGTAATCATGGCATATGTCCTGTTTTGTCTGGGAGCGCAGGCTTCGAACGGTCGCCTGTCATTGGTAATCATAGCGCCGTAGTGACAGGCATCTTTTGGCCCGTTGTACCTCCTGGAAATGTCGACCTGTCGTGGGTGGTTATAAGGATTATAGTGGGACTTGCCTCAAAGACCTGACCCTTGTCTCACTGGTTGCTAAGTTTCATTGTAGGCGCCTTCTTCCTTTGCCCGGTGAGGACCTTCTCCTTCCTTACGCCCTCAGTCTTCTGTAGCCATGCCTCCCCGTAGGAGAACCCTTCGTATCAGTCCTTCCTCTTATGTCAAAGAGGTGGTCCCTAGTCGCGGTGGGGCTGCGACCACTTCCGATGCCCACGCTAGTTGTCCCCCTTCCCCACCATTAGTGGCATATAGGGTAGTCCGAGGGCTATGAGAAGCCTTCCAGATTCTGCCTAATCTGGAAATCATCTTCCCGACTGTCAATGATGACGCGTTGAGCCTCCCCCCAGGCAGGTTTATGATCCCAGTGGCTTCCTTCAGGCAAGTTTTCGCCTGCCTGTATATCCTTTCATAGCGACTGTCCTCCACCATTACGGGTGTTATCCTAGAGAGTTGTCCCCTAACTCTTATTACATCCTTTGTGGTTTTGTCTACGCATGACGGAGAGTGTCGGTGGAGCCTAGTGTCCATCGCTTCCGACAATTTTACTTTATCCAATGTTGCCCGGTCGATACGGCCTATGCCTACTTCAAGGCCCAGAGCGGTTGGAACTTCATCCGAGTCTCTACTTCCACAGCCAACCTCAAGGGTTGGTCACAACGTTACGTGTATATTGTAGAGTTTAGGGATTACGACCACGCCGACAGTTGGAGGTTTAGGGGAACTCCTCCTATCTAGGTCGATAGGAAGCCTCCGACCAATGTCGAGGAGCGCAAGAAGGTGAATGCTATCCTCTGATACCCCCTTGTTGATGCAGACTTCATGCTGACTCTGAAGTTACTCAGGGAGCCGGGGTTGAGTCCTCCGTTGCCGCAAGGTACTGGCCTTGGTTCTCCATTGGGTTGTACCGGTGGCTATATGCGCTTAACCAATATTACTCTGTTTTCAGGGGCGCTGGAGGTCCCACCGTGGAGCTACGAGATTGTCAGGTTGCCGCGGTGTGCTCCCCGCCCTATGGATCACATTGCACTGGGGGCTGGTCAAGTGTCCATCATTGCCCCCCAGGTCAAGGTTGTATTTGCTCTGGGGAGGCTTCACCATCCGGTCCCGGCGGGCATTCCCCTGGTGAGTTCCTCTGTAGCTTCTGCGGCCAGTGGAGGGTCCAGCCCCCAGAAAGCTACTTCCGAAGGGGCGACTGGCGTTGAAGGAGGAGATTCTGCCATGGTTGGGGGTAGCTTTCCCCCGTTGTCCATGGACGAGTTGGCGACGCTGGACAGTCAGCGTCACTCGAGGAAGAGGTCAGACCTTTACCCCTCCTCAGGGTCGAATCTCACCACCGTCGTTCGAGTCGCCTCCTGCGGCTCTGCCGCTACCGTCGGACAGAGAATCAGCCACTTTATTGAGTATATCCTGGTGATTTTGATGATAACAAAATCTCTAACATGTGCTCTATCACGTGCCATGTATTAGTGATTAAGAGCGAGCTTCGTACGCAATCAAGGTCTAATTCCATCATGAATTATGCTTAAATGTTCACAGCTCTCCAAACACGCAAAAAGAGCTCAAATGGACTGGAAATCATTAATAACATACGTCCAATCCAAGCCTTGATTATATGGATAAGATTTGCTAGGCTAACAACTCATTTGTGCAGGTTTTCAACAGTTCGGTCGACCAACAGACAGGGGTCAGTCGACCAATTTTTCTAGTAATAAAAAATGAATAGTTTTTTACAGTTCAGTCGACCGAAGGGCATGTGATGGGGACATCTCCTGCCACTCCCCATTTTTCGAGGGTCCCGTTGCCCGTCGGCTATGCTCCATGATGTTCGCCACATTTTTCTGAGTCATGGCATGTAATATCACCAATGTTAGAAAAAAAAAATTCTAAGAAAACATCTCAAACTTCGCGCTCTATCATTCCTCCTTCTGAACATTGTCCATGCATGACATAATCTGCAGAACTCTCTGGATATCTAATGAAGATAAAGTTTTGAGCTCTGGGGTCAAGTTTCTCAAACTTATTTGACATGTCATGGACATATCCCGTTGACCCCCATGACCACAAATTATCTAAATTGGACTTGTGACCATACCACAACTCATATGGGGTGGAAGAAACTAACTGTGAAAACACACGGTTCAAGATGTAGGCAGCAATTAACAAAACATCTTCCCAAAAGAGATAGGAAGGTTCGCCCGCGCCTTCATTGATAGAACCATATCTAGCAACGTTTTATTCCTTCGCTCAACAATCCCATTTCGTTGTGACGTGCAAAAAATAGTGAGTTGTCGCCGAATACATTTTTCTTCATACAATGTTCGAAACTGATCTGACAAGTATTCACATTCACGATCTGTCCGAAGAGCTTTAATACTCTTCTCCTTTTAATTCTCAACCTCGGCTAGGAAGTGCTTAAAACAATCCAGCACTACATAACGATGAGCGATCAAATAGATACATCTGCATCGTGAATAATCATCCATAAATGTGAGAAAGTAGGTATAACCGTGCCGTGCCCTCACACTCATTGATCTACAAATATTGGAGTGGACTAACTCCAAAAGTGTTGATGCCCTTATAACCTTTCCAAAAGACTTCCGGCATGCTTTCCCAGTAAGACACGACTCACATACTGACAAGTTGACCTTGGTGAGTGACCCCAAAAGATCTTTTCGAACTAATCTAACCATTCCATCTTGTCTTATGTGGCCTAAACGAGCATGCCATGTCGCAGAATCTAAGTCTTTATTATTCAACACACATATTGAAAGAAAAGAAGAATAAGAGACATTGTCTATAGCAAGATCCAATATAAAGAAACCATAATTCATCTTACCATGTCCATACATAATATTGTCCAAAATAATGTTTACACTACTGTTGGAAAAGGTCAAACAAAAGTCTACAGATAACAAAGTTAGAAACTGACAGGAGATTACAATAGATCCCAGACACATAGAGCACATTATATAGAAACAGCGTACGTCTATTCGAAAAACGGAATTGGTACGAACCGACTCTCAGGACTTCATCTCTGATTCCATTACCCATAAAAGCTCGTTGCCTGCCTACAAGGATCTTATGGTATTCCACGAAGCCAACTCGATCCATAGTTATTTGTTTAGTTGCTCCTAAATCCACACTCCACGTACGATTAAGACGACCAGTTAAAATATGTGTACAAACATAAACATATGAAGAGCTAGATACATAAATTACCTTCTTCGGCTCAGGACACTGATGAGCGAAGTGACCTCTCTTCCTACAGTTAAAACATCTTTGACGATGTTGGGCGGTGTTATCCTATTCGGGCGATAACATGATAACAGTAAGATGATCGAGCAACTTTTGCTCTTCTAGGAGATATTGGATCTTACGGTACCACATATCGTAATTTGTGCCGTTTAATTTTTCACCCCTAGTAAGATCCACAATAACTTCGTCACTCCATCCTACATCCTCCCCATGGCCTTTTTCCATGTGCCGTGACCGCAACTGCACTAGGCCTCTAGTTCTACTCGCATAGAACTGCACATGTAGATAAAGAATAAAGGAAAAATAGTTCCCAGTGTCCGAATGGATCACCGTTTATTGAAGATCGTTGGAGCCATCCAGAGGAAGACCCAAACCAAAGGGATTAGTTAGATCTAAGAGGAGGGAGACGGGGCAGCTTCTGCAAGTTGCTTCTAGTTCTGGATCGGATCTGCACAGGGTGGTCGGTGCAGTCCTGCAAAAATATTCACCACGATCAACACGGATCTCCGAACGATGTGAGGTTGGCAGAGTTACGAAGAAGATAGGGAGAGGTATGACTCACCATGTTTCAGATCCAAAGGGGTTGAGGGTAGATTTGGGGGATTTTTGTATCATGGAGGAGTGGATCTGGCTCGCAGGAACAAGCGGCGATATGTAGCTTCACCGTCAGAATTGTTGTCGGTGATCCTGAGCTCCAATTGATGCAAAATAAGTGCTGGATCATTTACGACTCACAGATCTTCCTGTGGTAAAATCACCAGCTTTAGATATGAAGAGGAGATGACTATGGGAGGTTTGTGATTTGGAGATGAGATCTGGGCAAACAAACTGGGAAGCAGCACTCGAACGTAGCGATAATGGAGCCTCGACGTCGCACCTCAGCAAGGGGAGTCGCACCCCGGCTAGATCCCATCATAGGACTAGCTCTTGAGCATCACACTCAAGGGAGAACACTAAGAGAATCACTCTCTTAAGAACACTAAAATTTTCATTCAAAACTTCAAATTTTCATTCGCCTTTAAAGAACACTATACATATCCTTATATAGACATGGAGAGAGAGGGGAGGGGGAATGACATGGGGAGAGGGGAAAAGAGGCCAAGTTTGAATTGACATGGGGGAGGTGGCCAAGTTGGAAACGGTCAAGGAAGAACTTTTCCAAGCTTGGACCAAGGGAAAGGGGGCTACGTATGAGAGGAGAGGGAAAGGGAACCTTCCTCCCCTTGATTCAAGGGGAAAGGTCAACAAACGGGGAGGAGTCACCATCAAGCCTAAGAACCTTTCACACCTCGCCATACCTAGCCATGTCCCTTTTCACACTAGTTAACCCATTCACATTGGTTAACCCCATTCACATTAGATCCCTTTCACACTATATCCCTATTCACACTATGCCCCTTTCACACTTGTCCACTTTTGGCCCATTACAATAGTAATTGTCCACATGGACTAAATAGGGCCCAAACAAGGCATAAAAAATGTGGAACCAAGGTGGTAGCTTGATCGATGCGTTCATGTCCTCCTCAAGCTAAAGGGGCTCCGACGTGTCCTCGTCAACTAGTGTGTACTGAGGCGTGTGTTCGCACCATTATGTATTGGGGTTTTTACCCTATGTGTGTAGGGAGAAATCCCCATGTTTGCTGCATTCGTAGCGTGTTGATGAAGCCTCATTCGGTTGAGTGAGGGGTGTACGTAAGGAGCCTGTCGTGATCCCGAGCCACCTTAAAAATCATTATGTCATATCTACATGCCTGTGTGATTGTCTGGTGTCTTCGTCCCTTGGGTCAAGTTAAGTAATTTTGGTTGTAATGCAAACTCATGTGGATGAAATAGCTTTAGTTGAAATCTGGTTTACTCCTAGCAATATTTCAGTTACAATGAACTGTGCTGGTTATTGGAGATGATTGCTTGGATGCTCAAGTGTATTGGTCATCCAACTGTGGTTGATTGTTTTCCCCTGTCCAAAATCATTTATCCAATTGAACAACCCACATTTTGCCTAATCTGGGTTCATAATCTCTTGGATTTCAAGTGTTGCTCATTTGGCCTTCATTTCCTTCCACTTTCCATTGAACTTTCAAGCTGCAGAAGAAAAGTCGACTCCTAGAGTCGACTTTTATTGACAGTGTCCTTCTCTTTCTCGCGGGACAGAAGAGCCTCAAAAATGTGTCAACTCATAGAGTCGACACTTTACTTTCGGATCCTGATTTACAAACCAGTCCGATGGGTCTTCTTTGACTTCACTTCGGTTAAAACCCAAGGTCACTTGGGTCTCTTAAGATGAACTTGTTCGAACCCAATACTCCACATCCGTGCTCTCCTTCTCCAACCCATTCACCCCCCTCTTCTCCTCCAAAACCCTTTCATCCTCCACGAAGCTGTGGGCGTTCTTCCTCTTCCCAATGCCTCCGCGGTTCTTCCTCTCTAACCTTCCTCTTCCCTAACCTCCCTCTGCTCTCGCTCTTCTTCCGACTGCGCGGCATCCGCAACCCTTCCTCTTCCCTAGAGCATCCTTCGGCGACGACTGCAACCCTTCTTCCTCTTCCTGGAGCATCCACGACGCCCTCTTGCTAGCCACCTCTGCCTGAAGCTGCGTCTTATGTAGATACCGGTCTACTATGAGGTAGGCCTTTGTCTGTTCAAAGGGTCACTGAGCTGCACACTCTTCCTCCATCCACCACCATTCAAGACTATCCGAGTTGCAAGAATGGCTCCCAAGAAGAGAACCTTCAAAGAAGTGGAAGAAGCCCACATGCAAAAGGAACTCAGACAAAAAGAAAAACATGCTCAAGCACAAGAAGAGAAGAGAGCTTCAGAGACCAAACTACTTGTTGAAAGGAAGGTATTAGTCCCCCGAGCTGTGGATTTTAGAAGCATTGAAACTACTTTACCCAAACTTGTTGAACTCCTAAAGATGCAACCAAACCTGATCTCTTTTATGTCAGAACATAGGAAGGTGTATCACTCTCTAGTCCATCAATTTTATGGTAACATGGTAATCAGAAATGATGAGTTATACACTAAGCTGGATGGAAAACCTGTTCCATTGACTATTCAATTAATTGGAAAAGCACTCAATATGCCATATGATACTGGCATGACCCCTGAAGTAACTATGTACACAGAGGAAGAAGCTTATGAGGCAATGTCTGATGAATCGATTGCAGAAGGGATGGTACCCAAGTTAAATGCAAATAATTTTCCTCCTCTCCAGAGGATCCTTCACCACATGATGACCACTATTCTGCTACCATGGTTAGGGTTACGAGAACAAGTGACCGATAGATAGAAATTTCTTTTTGTGTACATCTTGAGTGGAAATCAAATTAACTTCCCAGCGGTGATATACATGTTACATAATATTGTGCTTCCGTGATACGTACGAAGTGATTGCTTTGGGGTCTGATAAAAAGAAAAAAAATATCCCCAAAAATTTTGGGGATCGGATCCCAGGGCGTTACATACATAAGGTCGACGCTTGCTTGCTCCCATGTGCCTCTGTGCACGCTAAGGTCGATGCATGTTTTGCCTTAGTCATAACTAAGGTCGATGCACATTCTAGTCTAGCATAGACCAAGGCCAATTCACCTCCAAGTTTAGCACATCCATGGTCGATGCATGTTTGGGTATTGTGTTAACTAAGGTCAACGCATGCTTTGGTCTCAGCGGTCTAAGGTCTGAGCACATTTTCTAGAGTGCTTGTAAGGTCGGTGCACATTCTGTTAAGTTTGCATATAAGGTCTGAGCACATTTGCTAGAGTGCTTGTAAGGTTGGTGCACATTCTGTTAAGTTTGCATATAAGGCCCGAGCACATTTGCTAGAGTGCTTGTAAGGTCGGTGCACATTCTGTTAAGTTTGCAAATAATGTCTGAGCACATTTGCCAGACTGCATTATGAGGTCGATGCACATTCCGTTAAGGTTGCATATAAGATCTAAGCACATTGCTAGAGTGCATGTCAGGTCGACGCACATTTGCCTTCAACGCAGCCAAGGTCGAAGCACATTTTGCTAGCACAGAACTAAGGTCGATGCACATCGAGCCTATGCAGAACTAAGGTTGATGCACATCTCCCTTAGTCATCTATAAGGTCGATGCACATTTTCATATTATGCTAGGCTAAGGTTGATGCATGTTTGGAGGTCTGTGCATATTGGTCCATGCAATGTTTTGAGGTCGGTGCACATTGAGCCTTCACAGAATGAAGGTCGGTACACATCGAGCTGGCGCAAGACCAAAGTCGGTGCAGGTTTTGCTTCAATGCACAAAGTCTGAGCACATGTGATCTCCAGGGTCGATGCATGTCTACCTTCGACGCATCAAAGTCTGAGTAATGTTTGCTTTCAACATTAGAAGCTCCATGCACATTTGCTCTTCAGCATATCAAGTCTATGCACATCTTGAATGAATGTCGATGTACATATGCTCTTTGCACTAGAAAGTCTGTGCACCTATGAAGACAAGGTCTGAGCATGTTGCAGAAGGTCTCAGCAACGTTTGCCTTTCAACATACCAAGGTTTGTGCATATTTTACCTTCTGGCAAGATAAGGTCTGAGCACATATGAAGTCAAGGTCTATGCACAGTGCTGAAGGTCGGTGCACTTATGAAGACTAGATCTGAGCACGTTGCTGAAAGTCTATGCAACGTTTGCCGATCTACATATGAAGGTCTGTGCAACATTTGGCCTTTCAACATGCCAGGGTCTGTGCAATGTCTGCCATCACCTTACAAGGTCTGAGCATACTCAAGTGTAAAGTCGGTGCACTCAGAACAGGCATGTCATCAAACAGGTCTGGCGATTCAAATCTTAGTTTTGGTTAAACTTATAGACTGACCCATTTAAATATCTATCTCCAATGAAAGAATGGCACGTGAGCCAAGATAAAGTGGCACGCTCTTCCAGAGAGTTCTAAAGAAGGATTTTATATGTGCATCGACCTTCTTAGTCTGTAACACATATGTGCATCGACCTTCTAGACTCAATGACATATATGCATCGACTTGTTAGTTCAATGAAGTGGAAGATGCATCGACCTTATAACGCAACACTTATGCATATGCACTGACCGTCTAGGCTCGGAGTGAACATGTGTGTGGACATAAGTTTTTCCCCCTTTGTACCTCTTCTACCTTTCTAGTATGAAAAATGAAAAGTGATGCTAAAGGGGTAGAAGGATGTGTGTGGATGTGATCGCCACCAAGACACGTCTATGCCACAAGATGGTACAACGTACCTTGGAAAAGGGAGAACACTAGCCTGGAAGAAGCAATGCCAGTACACAGTCTAGTACGGGCCGCTCTGTGGATGGCACGGCCGCTTGATACACTGTTCCAATGTTGAAAAGGGAAGCGGGACGAGGCTTGGCTGGTGACGGAGCGGTTCAGGAAAGGCCACTGACAGGACCAGAATGGTTTGTGGATGACCGCTCTCCTCTGCAGATGAACGGAAGAAGACTGTACAGTGCCGTCAACCTTCAAGTTGTCGGACTTTATCCTCCACCCCTTCTGACCGGCCAGAGGGGATGGGCCTCATGCTGTGCTGATGCTGACCTACAAAACAACGTGGAGAACAGAAAAAAAAACACAAACCAAATTAGAACTGGAAAGTGTAGAAACTATAAACGGGCGTGAAAAGTAAATATAATAACATAGGATGGGGGATACCTAGGAGGTTTTTAAACCCCTATGGGCATGGAAAATAATGGGAGTGGTATGGAAATGATGTTGCAACAGTGAAAAACATGGGAAGAAACAATGGAAACAAGCATGCAACGAAATGAAAAGATGGTGAGACACTTAGACTAAGACTCAAAGAAATGAAAACTCCCTGAACCGGAGGCTTAAGAGGACGTAGAAAGCCTCCCGCCCTAGCTGCAGGTTGCTCGAGCATTTGGCAGGGCTTCACCGTCGACCTTAGATCTCCACCCTTTTCAAGCTAGGTCTAAGGTTTCTATTTATAGACCCCCTAAAGTCTAGGCCAAAATTAGGATTTTTCACTGGATATTAGGCCAAGATAATCAAACAAAATCTGTAGATAACATCTCCATCTCCCTCCTAGATCAAACGACACCCCATTTGGTGGAAAAATCGTGGAGAAAATGGTAGAAGAAGGTGGAGGTTTAACCACAGATGGAGAGAGAAAATGCAATTAATCCACAGATCTCGGGCATGTACGCAGTCGTGCGATAGGCCGCCTAGTCTTGTACGCGGTCTACTACGAGACCACCTACGGCTGTCGGTGGTAAATAAATAAAGTGCTAAATTATCCAATTATACCACCGAATAGACTGGCAGACACGACACTGGCCTATTCAGGATAGAACGGTCAATGATGGACCACTCAATAAATGGCACGCTCCAACATGGGCCGTGCGAACCGTCTCAGTGATAAATACACTAAATCAGGATAATTATATAATTATCTGAAAAACCAACTGGCTTAGGACTCTGGGAATGGGATGGTCTAATGACAATCCGTGTAATGGAGGTGAACGGTTGAAATCAATTCTTTGGAACAATCGCCTGCTCTGTAGGGATAGATTTTGTGCCGGCCCGACCTCCGATGATGGCAGAACAGGGTGAGTGGGGTGGATAAGTGGTGTGGTGAAGGGTGTAGGGTTAGGAGAAGTGATAGCGGGGGTAATGGGTTGTGGCGGAAGGATAATGGGCAAGGAGGTGGGCACGATGATGATGGGTGTAGATGGGGGTGTAAGGATAATGGGTGAGGGATTGGTGGTAGGTGCGGTGGCGATGATGGGTGTTGGTGTGCGAGGAGGGTTAGATGGAAGGGTAATGGTGATAAGTGGTAAGCGAGGTAGAGGCACGGGTGAGGGTGTTGGCATGGGCGTGGAAGGGACGGTGAATGGGTGAACGAGCAGTGTAGTAGACGGAGGAAGGGTTTGGCCTATGGGTGTGAAGACGGTGGAAGTAGAGGGGTAGTTGTGATGGAAGGCGGAGACTTGGTGGGTCGTGCTATCATCATCAAAGGACCATCCAGCGTTGGGGGCCGGAGGCTAAACTACGTTTACCTGAGCCGGTGCTGGCGGCGAAGGTTGCGGAACGGGTGGATGGTTCAACATTGGGTTCTGATGGATCCCTAAGTCTTGAACCTGCTATGGTTGCTACTGCGGCGGCTGTTGTGGCTGCGGTGCTTGCTGCTGCACTTGCTGCCTTGGCAGCTGCCTTCTTTTTTCTTTCAGCTCAACAATGGCCTTATGCATTTCAGCCCAATAAATCCTGTGTCCTTCATGTAAATCATATACCAGGTCTCAGAATTGAAAACACCCTTCGATGGTGTGGCCTGGCTGCCTGTGGAATACACAATATTTCATCTGATCAACAGCCATATTCCAACTGGGCCATTCCGGAGGAAGCTGTATAGCATTCACTGACATGAGAGCTGAAAATATGTCGGCAAGAGTTTCTGGCAAAGGAGGATATTGGGCTCTCTTCGGAATCGGGCGCTTGCTGTTGTTGTAGCCATTGGGGGGAGGAACATTGTGGTATTGTTGTGGTGGTGGAGGCTGTTGTGGAGCGGAATAGGTGTTTTGTGGAACGGTGAAGGTGAGCGGAGGGTTTGGTGGAATGGAGTAAGCGGGCGGAGGGTTTTGTGGAGTGGCGAAGGCGAGTGGAGGACAGTTCTGTGGAGCGGACTAGGTGTTGTGGGGATTCTGAGGAAAGCGGATTTGGTTATTGTGGTTGGCAGGAGGGAAGGTAACGGCTGGAACTTGCTCATTTGTTTGGACTCCCTCAGTGACCGGCCCTTGAGGTTTTCTATTGTATTTGGGCTTCTAGGCCTCGAACAGGGAGTGGATGGGAGAGTCCTTAAACTGCGTTTGAATGAACTGCCCCCGGCTATATAGTTGATGCATGTTAGATATGTCATTCATAGCCAATATATTTCGAAAGGTCGGAGTAGCATTAGAAATTAACAGTTTGACCTTCTCTTCTTCCGGAATGTGGCCGGGCACCCTGGCGGCCATCTGCCTCCATTTGTCGGCATATGTTGCAAACTCTTCATCAACTTTCATTTTCTCGGCCACTAAATCTGTGAATGAATATTCTGGGCCGACCCTGTCTTGGAACCATGAGAAGGGGTGATCTCACCCTGGATCCTAAGCTACACGACCTTATTGTCGTCACCACGCACGAGAGATCTACAAGGCAGAAAATAGATTAGAGGAGCCCAGGGTTAGCACCTCGGGAAAAACTCTCTGATGCTTAAGTCAGCAAACTAATAGAGCATAGGTGAGTGGAAGCAGGAGAAAGAGTGAGCGGCACGAGATCACTCTCCACCAGTGAGTGTGGTGATGAGTACTCAGGATCACCTTTATCTTCTCGGAGTGTTTTCTAGGGGTTTATATAGCTTCTTACTCTCTTGGCTGGAGATAGGGTAGCTGGAAGAACTAGGGGGCATTATGTCCTGGAGGAGGACCCTCATTCCTCCCAGTCCCTTTGAGCTTCCTTTCTCCAAGTGGTAGTGAGATTCTCACCGAGTGATATGCCCTGTCAAAGGAAACTATGCCCATGGGGGGTCTGAGCATGGAATATCACTTGGTGGGGCACTTAGGCTTCTCCCGAGCGTAGTGGGCAGCATTGGGATGGTTATGCTCGGGCGCCGCTTGGGCTCTTCTGAGTGATTGTTACTCAATCTTTCGGGCCAAGAGGTCGCCTAGGAAGGTCAGATCTGAGTGTGTTTGAGCTTCAAAATTAGTGGGCCCGTTTGTGGGGCTATCACTTAGGGAGATCGGCCTGGTTGGGTCGGATTGGGCCTGGTTGGGCCAGTCTGGACCTGATTTGGCTGTCCCAATCCACGCATCTATTTGGGCTGCAGATTTACCCCTCTCCACTTGCCCCCCATACTCCCAAGCCAAAGTTTGGGCTCAAAGAGTAGTATATCATGGGGTAGCATTGGTGGCTCGAGTGGGGGATATCTTTTGCCGACAGGGGCCATTTAATGCGGCTGTCCTAGGGGCATGTGTATGATGATGATGATGACTCCCTCAAGTTGGTGCAGGGAGGCCCTTCTCAGAGTTTGAAACGTCACGACATTTCTCGCCAGGGTCGTCGGGCTATATATGTAAATACCTCGCATGCTTGCGTCTCACGTTTCCTCCACCTAGGGCTTTTCCCCTTCGCGACATTGGTATTATGAGAGAGTCGATGTGCCGTGAGAGCAACTTGAAGGAGCGGAGGATTACAAATGTAATGACCCAGAGTTCAGGGTACCGACAAACCGATACAAGTATTGAATTACTGCCACCAAGAACTGGGGACGCCAACCAAGAGACTGATGAGGCCCCTGAAGGGTTAGTAGGGATTGTTGAGGGAGCGTATAACAATTGGAATTACACCGCGCATACTAAAATTTATTTAGACAAGAATATAAATTAAAGTGCGGAAGTAATTAAAAGAAATATATCAGAGTGATAATTATAGAGATAGTCTAGAATTTACAAATGCCACAAGTCTGACACAACACGACAACAACAATAACAGTCCCACTGTACAACTACATGGGGCATACCCTGGCCAAAAGCACACTGGGACGACGAACAACAGCTGGCGCTCTAGACTCAGTCTGGAAAAGGACGAGGAAGAGTGGCGGGAGGCTGGGACGGCTCACCTGCAAGAAGGAAGGGTGAGTCACAGCCAGACTCAGTAGGGGCTTGCTTTGAAGCTATCCTTCAACTCATTTAACAAGATGTAAACATGTTGCTCAATGAAACACACACACAAGTACACTCGGTTTGTTATCATTAAAACCAAACATCAAAATCAACTAGGGGACGCAACATATCTCCTTCCCCTTTTTGTTATATTACCCAGGTTGTATGTATTTTGTCACCCCAAGGGCATGTCTTGGGATCTTTTTGCAAAGTATTAATGACAAACTTCTGGGTTTCTTTTGCCACTTGCTGAGTCGTCCCACCTCTTTTCTACTGGAACAATGTTGTGTGCATGAGCTGGCGACCACTTACTGTTAGTCGTGCTTGATTCTTCTATTATGTATTGGCATAGGTGATAGGGAACTGGGTATACCTGACTTCTGGTGCAGGAGTAGGGGACTGAGCATAGAGAATGGTGCAGACTGGATGCTGGGTATTGGAAGCTGAGTGCTGGGAGCTGGGAAAAGGGTACTGGATACTGGAACAGGGTACCAGGTACTGGAGGCTGAGTGCTGGGAGCTGGGAAAAGGGTACTGGGGGTTGAGTGCTGGGAGCTGGGGGTTGTGAATTGGTGGCTGGGGTTAACCCTTCGGGGGGGTCAACCTACGTTACTAGGAGTCGAGATCAGCCCGGAAGAATGTGATGGCCTACGCTGTTAGGGTTGTTGGGTGATCCTAGAATGTGCTGGTTATAGGCTGAGTAGCGGCGCACCGACTGCTGACATGTTGTTAGCCAAAAATGTAATTCACATTGGTTAGGGGAACTGGAGCTGGGCTGGCTGGATGGCCATGGAAGGCATTGCGGCTAGGAATTGGGGCTGGGGCAAGGACTAGGGGTTCAGAACTAGGTCTGGGATTGGAACTGGGATCGACACTGGAACTAGAATTGGAACTGGATCTGAGATTGAAACTGGAACTAGCCGACTAATCCGTGGAGGTGTCGTAGCCGGGATACTAGAACTGGTGCTGGCACTAGAGCTGGAGCTGGGACTAGAACTGAAACTAGAACTGGAACTGGAGCTGGTCGGCTGACCGCTATGGTGTTATATCCAGACACCGGACTGGTGCTGGGATTGGAACTAGAGCTAGAGCTAGCCAACTGACTGTTGAGGCATTGTAGGATACTGGGACTTGTGCTGGGACTGGAGCTGGAACTGGAGCTGGCCAGCTAACCACTGAGGTGTTGTAGTCGGGGACTGGGGATGGAGATTGGGATTGGGGCTGGCCAGCTAACTACAGGGGTGTTGTAGTCGGGATACTGTAGCTGGTAGGCTAACCGCTGAGGTGTGTAGCCAAAAATTGGAGCTACAACTAGTGATGGCTGACCCTCGGGGGTGTAGTGGCCACCATTGTCATGGAACGATGTTGAGCTCACCATCGGTGAAATGTTATAGTTGATGGCTTTCGATAGCAAGTAATAGAGGGAGGAAGAGGATTTTTTTTCTCTTTACCAGCTCTACCGCCCTTGCGGGTTTTCGCCAGAGCTGGCCCCCTTTAACTTTTTCTAGTGCGCCCTTGTGGGTTTTCACACCGAGGGGTTACCCGATTTTGCCTGAGGTGCCCTTTCGGGTTTTCACCTCAGGATTAAGCTCGGATCGACGTGCCTCGACGCGGAACGAAGGTAGGGTGACGTTCCCTAGCTCATTGCCTTCCATTCCTGTGGTTTGTAGGCCGAGGCAAGGTCGAGCGTGGGTGATTTCGCGCTGGGAACGGGAAACCATGTCGCGGGGAGAGTTCTCCCGATCCATCGTTTTACGTCGCGAATCTGCGTTTTAGGGGCGTAGAAGCATGCTAGGGGGCTTGGGGGTTGTTTTCCCTTCATTTCCCCCTTCGTGGGGCTTGTATGGGGCCGGAATAGGCGAAATCCAGCGGGTTCGCCGTTTTCGCGCCGGCGAGGGTTGTGCGGTCGATCTAGGGCCCGCACATCCCCATGCGCGGCCCAGTGGGGACCGCACTTCGGCTCGGAGCGCTGTGGGCTTGTGTGGCCTATCGTGGGACCGCATGTCCCCTACACGCGGCCCCATGTCGACCGCCCATCCCCTGAACTTTCGACCGTTGCTTCTGACCGTTGTACAGTGCACTGGGGTGTGCGGCCAGGGTCTGGCCGCATGACCCTTCGTGCGGCCAGGGGCTGGCCATACGTCGCCATGTGTCGTTGGAAGGTTGTGCGACCAGGGTTGGACCGCACAAGCCTTGTGCGGTGAGGTCCTTGCCGCCCTTCCCTTGTGCGGCTAGGGCCCAACCGCACTTATGTTTTTACTGTTGGAGGATGAACGGCCGGGTTGGACCGTCCATCTCCCTGGTGCGGCTTAGAGTCAGCCGTTCTTCTTTGTGCGGCCCTGGCTTGGTCGCCCTTCGGCGGGCAAGTGCAGCCAGTGTTCGACCGTTCATCCCATGAGCGGCCCGAGACCAACCGCACATCCCGTGAGTTTCTGATCGTTGTTTCTTACCGTTACGCAGTGTTTGGGGTCAGCGGCTAGGGGATAGCCGTGTGTCCCCATGAGCGGCCACGTTTTGGCCGTTCGTCTCGTCGTACCGTTGGTGGATGAGCGGCCCAGGTGGGTCCGCCCATGTCTTTGAACGGCGAGGTTCTAGCCGCCCTTCCCCTGAGCGGCTAGTGTCCGGCCGTCCATGTTTCTTGCCGTTGGGTTGATGAATGGCCAGGTTGGACCGTCCTTCTCCCACGCGCAGCTAAGGCTTAGCCGTGCATCTTTGAGCGGCCAGTGATGGACCGTTCATCGTCTGAGGCCTAGTCGGTGGTTTCTTCCGTACCGATTCGAGTCCCGGGTGAGCGGACCTCGATCCATGTGCTGACCTATGGTTTGACTGATGCTAGGCATCATGTAAGGACCATGTGTGGGGCGTCGGGGGGGGGGATGTGGCGTCTTCGGCTTGTGTCACCATGAGTCGATGTTGTACGAGGAGTGATCCTTGTGCTTGTCTACCTCCAGAGTTGTTTTACGTGGCTTTTGAGTCCGTTCTTCCGGTGACACGTCCACTAGTCGTACCCTTCTTACGGCACGCGTGTGCTAACCCACCCGGGAGTGGTGGAGCGGTTGACCCGAGTGAGACGGTGAGTAGGCTGATGTTTGATCACGGAATTTATTTTTGAAAATAAATGTATTTTCTGGACGACATTTTACAAAGAAAAATGTGTAACATGAATCGAAGTCGGTGTGCGTGTAATCGGCGGATACGCGAAGATTGCGCGAGAGGTACCAGTTCAGGCCGAGGGCGTAGGATTTCGCGCCCTTCGCGTTGGCGCTCGCGGTGGCGAGTCCCTGCGTGAACACGTCGTTGTCGATGTAGAGCTGCGAGGCGCGGGCGACGACCTCGAAGGCGCCGTAGCCGCCGTTGAGCACCGACTTTTCGGGTTTCACGCCCTTGAAGGAAGCGTCCTCGCCGGTGAGCACGTAGCCGGCGGTCACCTGCCAGGCGCGGTTGTTCACGTTCACGACGCGGTTCGCGACGGTGCCGCCGGTCACCTGCGTGTCCGAGAAGATGTATTCGGCGAGGAGGCTGAACGGGCCGACGTACCAGGTCAGTTGCGGCGCGATGTGGCTGATGTCGCCGTGGACGCGCGGCGTGTTCGCGCCGTTGTAGGTGAAGAACGTCTGCGAGGCGTCGGTCTTGTATCCGGTCGTCAGGTCGGTGTTCGTCGAGCTGCCGTCCTTGTCGGCGTAGTCGCCGGCGATGCCGAACCCGAGTCCGTCGATCCACCGGTCGGACGAGGTCGCGAACGGCGTGAAGAAGAGCCGCCCCGCGATCGTCTTGTTGTCGCTGAAGTCCGGTGCGTTCGTGCTGACCGCGCCGTCGGAGGTGCCGTTGAAAACGCCGAGGCGGTATTCGACGGCGCCCTTGGCGACGGTGCCGTGGAGCTGGATGCCGACATCGCGATTGGGCACGAGATAGGTCGGGAACGCGCTTTCGATGAGCGGCCGGTTCGCGTCCTCCTGGAGCAGGTCGAGGCCGATGGGCGACTTGAATTTGCCGATGCGGAGCTGGACCGCGTCGCCGGCGATCTTCGCGTTCAGGTAGGCGTCGAGGATGGTCGGCGCGGGAACGGACGACGATGCGGCGCCGATGCCGTAGCTGCCGCCGAATTCGGGGACGAACACGGCGTCGTAATCCTTCGCGACGGTGGCCTCGATGATCGGGCGGGCGCGGCGAAGGATGAAGCTGTCCGAGGTTTTTCCGGCAGGATCGTCGCGGTCGAAATAGACGCGCGCGTCGGTCTGGATCAGGCCGCGGATGCGGAGTTGGAAGTTCTTGTCGGCGGACGTGGCCTTGAAGCCGCTCTCGTCGAACGTGAAACTGCCGGAGTCCTTCGCCTTGGCGGCGGCGTCCTCGGCGTTGAGCTCGGCCTTGCGGTCCGAGACGGCGAGTTTCACGGCGGTGTCGCCGGCCTTGGATTCGACGTCGTCGAGACGTTTTTGAAGTTCGTCGATCCTGCGGCGCAGTTCGGCGGTGTCGGCGGTGTCGGACGAAACCGGTGCGGCGGGCGCGGCGGTTCCGGCGGCGAGCGCGCCGGAACCGAGAAGGATGGCGGCGGAAGCGAGCGTGAAGGTTTTGATGGAGGAAACGGATGACATCGTGGGAGGAGCCGCGTGATTCGTGCGGCGTGTTTTTCGATGCCCAGAAAGCCGGGCGTGTTGCGGAGGGAGGTGGAGGTGCGAACGGTTCGCGTTCGCGGAGTCGGCGCCTGTGTGTGTTGATTCCGGATACGCCCGTGGCGCGTCCGGCGCGCGTGATTTTCAATTTTTCGACGAAACGGCGTGCGACGCCTTCACATTCGGGCGCACGCACCGGAGCGCCGGATGCGACCGGCGGTGTGGGATGAGGTCATGGGATGTCTCCTGAGTCGCGGCTTCGTCCCGGAGTCGGGTGGAAGTCCGCAGGCTTCGTTCGCCTCCGGTGGACCGGACGGGTTCCGCGACTATCGCGCGGGAAAGTTTTCGAGCCGGACGCGTTCGGTGCGTTCGATCTGCGTGACCCGGCCTTCGTGGACGGTGATCTGCACGATGCCGAACCGGAGACCGGCGACCTTGTCGCGGACGAGGGCGATCCAGTCGGATTCCGGACGCGTCGCGGCGTCGGCGGGCGGGTGTGAATTGTCGTTCCGGCTCATGGCGGCGGGGTGTTC